>PISX010001983.1:0-175149 GCA_004024625.1 Mellivora capensis | reverse complement strand
GAGTCCATAGTCTCTCATGGTTCATCTCCCCCCCAATTTTCCTCAACTCCCTTCTCCTCTCCATCTCCCCATGTCCTCCGTGTTATTTGTTATGCTCCGCAAATAAGTGAAACCATATGATAATTGACTCTCTCTGCTTGACTTATTTCACTCAGCATAATCTCTTCCAGTCCCATCCATGTTGCTACAAAAGTCGGGTGTTCATCCTTTCTGATGGAGGCATAATACTCCATAGTGTATATGGACCACATCTTCCTTATCCATTCGTCCGTGGAAGGGCATCTTGGTTTCTTCCACAGTTTGGCGACCGTGGCCATTGCTGCTATAAACATTGGGGTACAGATGGCCCTTCTTTTCACCACATCTGTATCTTTGGGGTAAATACCCAGTAGCTAATAGTTCTGTCCTATCCCTAAGTCTTACCCAGTAAATCAACTCCTTTCCCTTCAATGGAAGATTAACGCTTCATTTTTCAGTCGCAGGAGAGACACTACTTTAGGACCTCCTGCTGGTTTTGGTTTTGCTGTGCTCAGGCCGTGGGATGTCCTCTTTGTACATTGGCTGGAGGGAATGAAAGGCACTAAAGGCTCCTGACACAGATGAAGTTTCCCCATTACTGAGTGGCTAGCGTAAGGCTGCTTTCTCAATGCTTTTCCTGCCTGAAGCATCACATTACGCTACCGCAACAGAGAAGGCAGGGATCAGCATTCAAAATCCAATGCACCCATATTTGAAAATTAAAAAATGCCCTAGAAGAGTTTAAGAACCTTTACTATTTTGTTATTGAATCATTACAGTGGTCTAAGTGTCGGGCATCACTAGACAGCTACACTGACATCTACACACACAGTTAACTCGCAATTACAGTAACACGGAACATACTACCTAACAAATGCTTTAATGAATATTTATTCTGTTCAGGTTAATAGCCACAGGAAAATGAAACTTCAGAAGCATTTTTAAAATCTATTCTTAAACTTTGCACAGATGTAGCTGCAATACTGCTGAAATCTTTCTGTAAAACGTGACTAATTACTCCTCAATCCTTTTCAAAAGAAATTTGTGCTGAAATACATTTATGTGGACAAAATTTACTTAAACCTGATTTTCAGAAGTTTTTGATACACTGGCTGTCTTTTATGCTCCGATATCAACCTCACCCTTCTATATCATCTGTAAACACCATAATTTATGGAAGAAAAGAATTCAAATCTGTTCTTGGTATCACATCTTTAGTTTTCCTGAAAGGATCATACATTACAGGTCTGCATTTGTCATTCTTTGCAATTTACTGCTAGAGTAATACTTCTAAACAAGTTCTTAACCAATTCTGGACGGTGAAGGTCTTGGGGCATGTTTTTTATCTTTGGATTTCTTGTTAAACTTTTTATTCCCTTAACAATATCACTCTCAACAGAAGAAATCCATGGTATGTATGTAGTCACTTCACAAGTATCCACTCTGGGGAGACAGCCTTCAGGGGGTCTATCTCCACCAAGGGTTTCCAGAACCCAGCATACCCCTAAACTACTCTTCACCTAGAACTAGTTTTCCATTGAGGGACTGTGAGATATGCATTAGTTGCCCCTACTCCCCCTCAAAGGTATCAGTCGATTGAAGAGGAGCATCCACTACAGTTTTTTAAATTATTCTAGATGTGACCTGAAAGTCTTAAATTCCTACATGGAAGTCTTAAATTCCTTCATAATTTGTAAGGGGGTGTTCTCAGAGTAAGGACTGATGTGGGCTGAGTCTTCTAAAATGGTATTTCAGCCCCCAGTTCACTACATCAATAACATGTCACTTGGGCAGCTTTCTTGGGTAACAATCTGGTAAGAATCCTTTTATTATATTCAAATCAGAACAAGGATCTCCTGAACTTGGCGCATCACAAGTAAACTCTGCTAAGTTAGAGAGAACACTACCATCCAAGTACATGAAAGAAAAATAAACTGGAATCTGGTAATGTTACAAAATATATTTCTTACTGGGTTTGGGGTGGTCATCATCCAAGAAATTTAGTCACTGATCCCACACTTCCATTACTGCCCACATGCAATTGGGGTGAACCTTTTCTTTTTTTTTCCCCAATAAATAAATATTTATTAATCTCAAATCATCCTTTTGGCAATATTTTAAATCACTTCTGTCCTTTGAAAATTACCATGGCCTCAGGGTTCCTTTGACGGACTCATCTTCCAATTACTCTGATCATTTTTTAAAATTTTATACTTTTTAAAAATTTTTTATTAACATATAATGTATTATTTGCCCCAGGGGTACAGGTCTGTGAATCACCAGGTTTACACATTTTCACAGTACTCACCATAGCACATACCCTCTCCCAAGTCCATAACCCAACCACCCTCTCCCTACCAGCCCCCACCCCCCAGCAACCCTAAGTTTGTTTTGTGAGATTAAGAGTCTCTTATGGTTTGTCTCCCTCCCGATCCCATCTTGTTGATCCTTTTCAACCGTGAATTAAATCACCTTTCTCTTATGTTCACAACAATCCTTCAAGACACTTGTGATGGGACCCCATCTCTCAGACTTCATCTTCTCTTCCCTTGTTCACTCTGCTCTAGTTACACTGATTTCCATGTACTTTCTCGAATATGCCAAGAGTGTCTCCACTTGGGGCGCCTGGGTGGCTCAGTTGTTAAGCGTCTGCCTTCGGCTCAGGTCATGACCCCAGGGTCCTGGGATTGAGCCCTGCGTCAGGCTCTCTGCTCACTGGGAAGCCTGCTTCTCCCTCTCCCACTTTCCCTGCTTTGGTTCCCTCTCTAGCCATGTCTCTGTGTCAAATGAACAAATAAAATCTCTCTCTCTTTTTTTTTTTTTTAAAGAAGGTTTCCACTTTGGACCTCTAACACTGGCTGCTCCCTCCACTTGAAAACCTCATCTGCCTGATATCTCCATGGCTTGTACCCTCCCTTCATTCAGGTCTCTGTTCCAAGGTGATCTTGACAAAGATCTTCATAGGCCATCTTATCTAATATAGCAGCCCTTCCTCCATTATTCTGTAGTCCATTATCTCATTTTTTTCTTTATTGTACTTAACCATCCCTGATATTAAACAATATTTTGTTTATAGCTCGTTTCTCTCCACCAGAGACTTTATCTTTTGTTGAATGTATGAATACATAAATGTGATCCAAATGAGCAGTAAAAAGTAACGCTGTAAGAAGTTCAAACACTATGCCTACCCCCCAGTGAACTAGTGTATAAACTATGCAGAACATATTGATTTTTAGGGTCAATGAATATTTTATAGGGTCTAAAATAATAATTGAGATGAGGAAATAAAGGAAACAAAACCTGTCCAAAAAAGTTAGGCAGAAGAAAAAGAAGTCAAGAAACTGCCATGATCCCTCTAAAAATAAATTTTTAATTGAGACAAGTAACTGCAGATTTATATGAAATTATCTATAAAGGTCTCTGTCATCTGGGTATGTCAGCATGAGGCTGACAGTTGCATACTGGAAACTATTTAATTATACCTTAGGGAACTGAAATTCAAGAAGGCAAATACAGTCTAAATAATGATGCATACAAGAAAGTATGTATTTTTGGTATAAATGTTGTTATGGAAATAAAAACTATGTTGTGAATCTGCCAGATATATTGCCACATGTAAATGTCAATGAACATGGTATTATCACACAAAACATAGCTAAAAGAAATAATAACTTATCGATCATCAATAAACACTGGAATAGGTTATTTTTTCCAAAGCTGTATCTGTGACTTCAACTTTTCATGACTAAGTCACAGTGGGGTGCCAGCCACCCCACAAATGGGTGTGAAGCACAAATGTGAATTGAGTGCAGGATCCTGGAGCAAATCACTTTGCTTGCGAGTTCGCCAACATCCAGTGCCTGCGTCTCTAAATAACTTTGGTACTCTCTATTTATAGTCTCCCTTAAATTGATGACCTTTTTATTTTTATTAAAAATTGCCTTCAAATAAGAGAACACCGATGTGAAATTTAAAAGTCAATTTGGAAACACAAAGGAAAAGGCAATACCCAACTCTCGGCAAAAATACGATTTGGGAGGAACCCAGAAACCTATAAAATCACTTTCTTAACCATGACTTCGGTGTTTTCCAATGATCTCAGGATGCTGAGTATCCTTGAGCATTAAAAAGCAACAAGAAACACTCTTGATAATCCAAAATTAATCTCCAGGTTAACAGGAAACCATCTAAAATCTAAGGATGTCGAACAGAATGTGGGATATAACCATCTACAATTTAGGACTATTTATAATTCTCTAACTACATGACTTGCAGCTAACATTTACTGAGTACTGACGGTAGAACAGGCACGCGTATTTTCATAAGCCACTGAGATACTAAGATTACTGAGTGGCTTTTAGAAATTCTTGACGTTGATTTAAAATGGTTCACGAACTTTTGACTCTTTTTGTTTAAAAAGGTCTCCAGGTCATATGTACTGGTAAAAAACTCAAAACACTGCCAATAGGTACGTCGTAAAAAGGAAGACCTCCTTCTCACACCCCCTCCCTTACCAAGGATGAACCACTGTCAAGGATTTGGTGGATCTTCTGAGAGATTTTTCTTTTTTTAAAGATTTTATTTATTTATTTGACAGAGAGAACACAAGTAGGCAGAGAGGCAGGCAGGGAGAGAGACAGAGAGATCACAGGTAGGCAGAGAGGCAGGCAGAGAGAGAGGAAGGGAAGCAGGCTCCCGCTGAGCAGAGAGCCGGATGTGGGGCTCGATCCCAGGACCCTGGGATCAGGACCTAAGCTGAAGGCAGAGGCTTTAACCCACTGAGCCACCCAAGAATTAGAATTATTCTAATTCTGATAACACAAATGGTATCGTGTTACACATATTACCCTGCAACTTTCTATCCTTCTCTCAACACTTCAAGGAATGTTGCCCATGTCGGTATACATGATCCCATGTCATTCTTTCTCATCCCTGCCTCATGCTCCTGTATATGTATATTCTGTGTATGAATATTCCCTTCCTGACAATTAAGTTATACTGCATATGGATCCTTATATATATATAAGTGACTGTTTCCGTAGGACAGGATCCCCAAAGCGAGATTCTGGATTAAAGTATACACACATTTTTAATGTGATAAGCAACGGCAATTTATCTTCAATTCCCACTAAAAGTGAAAGAGTGCCCCCAGTTGGTATTACCCAACTTTCTACCTTTCCCACCAACACAAGAGAAAAAATGGTTATCACATTTTAATTTTAATTTGCATGAAATAACTTTTTAGATTGATTCATTCAGTTACACTCTGCTGGATGTGCATAAAAGTTTCTTGATTAATGTAAACAAAAATTATTTAAAAGCTAATCAATGCTCTACATCCCTGTACTCATCGGGCATTCTAGATGAGGGCTGAGACTCCTCAACATCCACAACATGTTCCCAATAACCCACAAAAAAGACTGGAGCCCTAAACACAGGCAAACCTGTTCTGTGGGAAAGGACAACAGGCCTTCTGCAGCGCAGGGACGTGCCGAAGACACTGACCACAGAAGGCACCACACATGCCCCAAGCCCCGTGCTGGCTAGTATGAGATGCTAAAAAGCTCTTCTGAGGGCCACCATGTGAGGGCTAGGAAAATAATGAGGAGTAGGTTTTCAAAGCACTGGCCGTCAGCCCTCACAGGTGCACCCTTGCTATCAAGGGCAGGGGCGCTCCGTCAGTAGGAAGTACTCCACAGGACGTGTACTAACACTGCCCCCAGAACTCCAGGTCTCCGTGCTGCTCATGTGTTTGCAAGACTTACCCGTGTGCAAAGTGGCTTTGGCGAAAGCACCAGTTCAAGGGGACCTGTGTTAGTTTAGTGGGGGCGTGAGCAGTAAAGGGTGGGGAAATGTTTTCCAGAAGTGCTTCTTTCCAAGGGAGGGCACCAGTTCAAAAGATAAAAAGGAAAAAAAATCCCTCATTCTGGGATGGTGATGGATACGGGTGAATTCCATTTGAAAGTCATGACCTCCTGTCCAGCCTCTTGTAAATTTTCAAGTCAACAGATATCTCCTGATAATACTGTTAAATATTTAATAGGTGAATTACTTCCCTTGTGGAAGAACTTGTTATGGGCACACTGTAGCTGGGGTATTAAAAGGAGAACTGAAAACACCTCCTACATTGTACAGGGAGCAGCATTTCCCCAAGGGAAATAGTGCGCATGTTAAGGATGTATTGGTGCCTGGGAAAGAGTTCTTATTGCCTGACTCTGCCACGGAGTAACTGTGTGACCTGGAGCAAGTCACTTGCCTATGCCTTGGTTTCTTGGTTTCCTTATATGAATGGGGGAACAGTAAGAGTACGGTTGTTGTGGGAATTAAATGAGCTAATACATGCACAGCAATCAGAATAGTGCCTGGCCCACAACCAACGCTTCCTATCTGAGTACACGCACACTTCAGCACCTATCATCACCATCACCATGACCAGCATCATCTGCACCTCTGAAGATAGGCTACAGAAAGAATCAATCAGATGTGCTTAACCTGCTATTTTCCTAGGGCAACTAAGTGCTATTATCATGCTAAATAAGGGAAATGAATGCTCCCAGATATTTTATACTTATTTCTTAAATACTTGTGATTTGCCAATATAACCTGATAGTAACTGCAAATTATTTTAGTTTCAGCTTAAAGTTGCTGATACTAATAAAAGGGATTTTGGTTTGAAACTCTATGTATCTTTTCAAACAGTCTGAAAAGTAACTTTTCTTTCCATTACACAGGGAAATGGAATAGTCCTGGAAGCTTTAGAGTTTTGTTTTATGAAGAACTTTAATATTGAAAAACGGTCTTTCTGTCGTAGAGTTTTTAGGAGTAGGGAAATGGACTAAAATGGTTTGAGAGTGACTTCTATTCACCAACGTAAAGGGTTAACATCTGTAGTTATTATAGAAAGTAGACTATAAAATGGTAACCAATTTAAGAATTTTCCTGGAAGTTAGCATAGAAGCTGTTTACATCCCATTATTGTTATCACCATATGGGATAAGAACAAACCACAGGTTTGGAGGAATTTTTTAAAAAATGAGCTTATGCACTGTTCTAAAGTAGATGGTGTTCATTTCCTTACTGGATTTTAAGTGCCCATTTAGGGTGAACAGAGCTGAATCAGCTTTTCACTTGAAAAGCAGAATCAATCAGTCTGTCTACATAATAACAAAGTTTAAGAAAAGGTAAACTGGCTCTGAAAATACAGACTTTTAACTCTTCTGTCTAGATTTTTTTTTCCCATTCAGTTCAAAAGTTTATTTATTTTACCTTGATTTTATGGACTCTTCTCTATGTTATAGCTTTAACAGTTTTCCCAATGATTATTATTTATTTGAATTTTCTAATATATATCCAATTTAAAAGAAATACACACTCACTGTAAAAAAGAAACACAGAACATAGAAAAATAAACAGTTAAAAAAGGAAAGTTACCCTTTACTACTAATCCCTTTCAGCACCTCAGGTAATCATGAGAAATACTTTGGAGTATGCCCTTTCCAGATTTTTCTCCTCTTCATATGCATATACATACAAGCATGAATATAAATCCTCACAGTTTTCTTCTTCAAAAATGATTTTTATGTGCCCTTCTGAAACTTTACTAATCTCTCTTTGAGTTACGCTTCTATTGCCATCTTCCCAGATCAGGAGAAATGGACTGACCTCAATCTTTTTAACGGCTATATGGTATGTCACAGATCTAGTATCTTTTAATGAAAACAACTGTTGGCAAACAATAACCACATTTAGAGGACATGAGCAAATAAAAATGTTTTAACATAAGGTACATTTTCTATATGAAATCATGCTAAGAGGTTTCCAACAAAGATTAGCTAAGAGATAATGAGCTAAATCCAGCAAAACCATAAAAACATTTTAAATTTCAGTGTCAATACTACTAAAATGCTGATGATTTATCCATTTATAGTAAATTAGAGAAATTTATACCCGGAGCCCTTTCAAGTTAGTTTCCTCCTTGCCACTACAAAATCTGTTTAGTATCTACTAAGAAGTCCAAGTATCTGAGTCATTGAATATATATTGTTCAGGCTTATGCATAGACTGTTTGAGAACTTCCTCATTCTTGGCAATGAAATATACAATGTAAAAGTATATACACTACAATTTTTGCAAAGTAATCACTGACTCATTAGGTAGAGATTCACAACCACATTTAAAATACTGTTTTATTCAATGACAGCCGATTCTACATATGGAAGTAGCTCAGATTTTGGAGTCAGAAGGATTTGTCTGCCTCATAAACATCTACTCATCATTTTATATTCAGCTAAGATATCAACAGTTCTCCTTTTTCCTCCAGCACACTACTAGCCACTCACTCCTTCTTCATGTCCTTCCCATCCTACCACATGTCCTGGAGACCCTTTTATCAGAGCATTGCGACATCTCTCTGATGTAGCAGGTGTCTCTGCCAAGCCAGCATGAAGGCTTCTGAAGCAGACAGAGCAATGCCCCACTGACCAGATGCAGCCAAGCAGCCCACGCTGGCCAGGCACCGCACACACAGACGTGTGTTACGTGGCCACTGAATAAGAGAATCAAGTCTGCAGAAAATCTTACTCCAGAAAAGCCCCACAAACTGCTTAAAAATTATTTTACTTTGTTAAGTCACCTGAACTCCATTTATTGATTCTTATTTATTAGGTGACTTTTTTTCTAATTTTGGAACTGGGTACTGTGACTTACCATTTATCTGGCAAAACCCAGTCAATTAGAATATTTTCTTTTCATACCAATTTTCAATTCAAAAAATAAACACTATCTAGCACTACTTAGAATAACCGGATGGCAAAGACCATAACAGAGTGACTAATTAATTAAAATTTCTCATCACTGAATGATTGAGAATGATACGCTGTCATCAAAAATAAATACTGAATGCTCGCCATTACACATCACTTAAGTTCATATTGATTTCTTGACTCTTTATAATAGATTATGTATTTTTTTTAAATGGACTTTACTTTTTAAAAAAGATTTTATTTATTTTGAGAGAGAGAGAGAGAAGGAGAGAAAGTGTGTGTGAGCAGGGGGTAAGGACAGAGGGAGAAGAGGGAGAGAAGTAGATTCCCCACTGAGCAGGGAGCCTGATTCCCTGATCATGCCTTCCTCCCACAATGCAGGGCTCAATCCCAGGACCTGAGATCATGACCTGAGCCCAAATTAAGAGTCCAATGTTTAACTGACTGAGCCACCCAGGCACCCCAAAAGTGGACTTTACTTTTTTTTAAGATTATATTTATTTATTTGAGAGACAGAGTGAGAGAGAGAGAGAGAGAAAGCGGGGAGGCAGGAAGAGGGAGAAGCAGATTCCCCTGCCAAGCAGGGACCCTGATGTGGGGCTCGATCCCAGGACCCTGGGATCATGACCTGAGCTGAAGACAGATGCTTAACTGACTGAGCCACCCAGGCGCCCTGGACTTTACTTTTTAGAACAGTTTAAAGTTCACAGCAAAACTGAGCAAAAAGTACAGGGTCTTCCCAAATACTCCTGGCCCCCAACATGCATAGACTCCTCTATTACCAACACCTACCCCCCAAGAATGGTGTATTTGTTACAAACTGATGAACTTACAATGACACATTATCATCACCCCCCGTCTGCCTTGGTTTGTCCATTCTATGGGTCTGGACAAACGTAAAATGACGCATTCAACATTATAGAATCACACAGAGTAGTTTCTCTGCCCTAGAAACCCTGTGCTCCACCCACTCACGCTCTCTTCCCGCCAACCCCCTTGGTAACCACTGATCGTTTTATTGACTCCACAGCTTTGCCTTTTCCAGAATGTCATATAGTTGGAATCAAACAGGATGTAAGCCTTTTCAGATTGGCTTCTTCCACTGGGCAATAAGCATTTAGGGTTCCTCCACGTCTTTCAAGGCTTGACAGCTCATTTCTTTTTAGTGCTGAATAACATTTCATTGTCTGGACATACCACAAATAATAGGCTTTTAAAAGCACAATGGTGATACTACGTTAAAACTATGTTCTGATTTCTACCTAATTGACTTTTCCCACAGAACTTCAACAGGTTAAAAAAAATAGCATAATAAAATAGGTACTTCTCGTGTTTTCTTTTTAAAGCCTTTAACTTATTTTTCATATTAGTTGAGTCCTTTGTTCATTAAATAACTAGTGTTGGTTCAGATTTTATAGTTAATTACTTCAAAGAATTTTAGGGAGAGCACTAAAGAAGCTGCAGCATCCTTACTTTAAGAGCATATAACATGTCTCAGATCTTATTAAGAGATAGGATGATTGGTAATCATATAATAATAAATTAGTGATGAGGAAAGATTTTAACATTTTTGGGCTCTAGCTTGCAGCAGGTTATTAGGCACTGGAAAGCCCCTCATTTTCCAGAGGAGGAAACAGAAGCCTACAGACATGGCCAAGGCTGCCCAGCTGGGTGTGACAAAGGCAGGACCCCCCCCCCCCCCCCCCCCGCCCAATCCAGAACTCCTATGCCACCGCCGGTCCCAGTCACGCTCAGAGCAGTTCTCAAAGCATGTTCTGTATCAGATCCGCCTTGGTAGGAACACTAAGATGCTATTTTTCCCTTTTCCCTCTCATTTTCTCACAAGTATATTAGCTGACGTCCAGATTCTCCATGGTGTGAGTTATCACAGGCAGAAGCAGATACGAGAATCTGGAGGACTTCTACTGCAGACGTGGTAGATTGGAAAAAGCCTAAAACAATGCCATTCTTCTAATTTGCTTTGTTTTAGAAAACATAATACTTTCATTAAAATATTACTTATGTGAACATTTAACAGATTACTTTTAAATTTCTTAATTGTAATTTCAAATATGGCAAATATTGATAGTTATAACCCACATAAAAATTCTTTGGGGTCCTCGGGGTGCTTGGGTGGCACAGTAAGTTAAGTGTCTGACTCCTGGTTTTGGCTCAGGCCATGATCTCGAGGTTGTGGGATCCAGACCCACGGTGCGCTCTGTGCTCAGTGCAGAATCTGCTTTAAATTCTTTCTCCCTCTCCCTCTGCCCCTCCTGCTCATGCTCTCTCTCTCTCATAAATAAATAAATCTTAAAAAAAAAACTTCTTTGGGGCCCTCAATAATTTTTAACTGAGACCAAGAGGGTTGAGATTTATTGACTTAGAGTCTCCTATCTTTGAAAAAGTAGACTCTCATTTTCTCTCTCTCCCTCTATGTGTGGTTGTGTGTGTGTGTGTGTGTGTGTGTGTATGCGTGTATAGAATATGTATCTTAAGATTTCATATATAATCTACCTTTGAGAATCTGGTTTCAATGAAATAAAAGCAAGCTAAATACAGAGTAAGCGCTTAGGCTGCCAAGAAGAGACTACAGGATAACTCTGGAATCAACAGGATGAGATGCGATTTAGGATTGGGAAGAGGTAGCTGAGGAAGAGAGGAGGCTAGGGCGGCAGAGGTGAGACAGGGGGAAGGAGGTGCCTGCCCTGTCCCTTTGTCCCAGCAGCAGGTCCTGTGAAGCCTCGCTGTGGGCACAGGGTCTTCGAGTGCGTTCTCTCAACAGCTAGGGTTGCTGGGAACGTTAACAGGAAAGCAACCAGACAGGGCCCCTGTTCTTAAGCATCTAATGAGGAAGTGCAAATATGAACAAGGTGACTTCAGATGACATCAGCTCGATGCAGATAAAACGGCAATGTTATAGTGGTGGTGGAGAGGCCGTGAGAGACAGGGAGGTCGGGGGGAGTGGACGTGAATGAGGAGACCAGACAGGCCACGTCAAGACCTGGAGGAGGGCATAGCAGGAACCAAGGTCCTGAGAGGAAATAAGTGTGGCTCTATGCAAGGAGTAGAAAAAAAGACCGAGGTGCCCTCAGAACAGTGAATTTGAGATTAGGATTTGGAGAATACAGGTCTAACCCATTTAATATAGTATCTGTAACATGAGTCCTAAATGATGGGAAGTTTGGCTGCCAGCTTGTAGGTATCACAGTGCATGCGTAACACACAAAGTCCAGGGTTAAGCAGGCCCCTTTCCGAGAGCAGCGGCACCGCATTGCGGTGAGAGTCAGGAATCCCTAGAAAAGCGAAGGGTCCTTTAAAGTAAGTAGGATCGATTTCAGGATTTGTACTGAGCCTCAGAAAAACTAATCCCTAGTCTTCCTGAAGTCTAGCCTACCTCCTCCCCGGGCACTGGATCCAGGAAAGGTTATGATATAACCTATCTATCAATCTTGGGGATTTAAGGGCTGCAGAGTCTGGAAGAGTTTTAATTAAGAAGAAATAAGTTTCCCATTTCAGGGCAACAAAAGGCTCTGCTACATCAGCGGTTCTCAGAGGGTGGTGTGCACACGCCTCGGGGCCTCGGGCTCATGTTAGGAAGTGTGTGAGATCAAAACTACTTCTGTGAAATACTGAGATATCACTTGATCTGTTCTTTGTGTTGACTCTGCACCGCCGGTGTCAGAGCAAGGCCAGGTAAAGGTGCTGGTGCGTTAGCCTCAGCCAAGGCCACGGCCCTGTGGTCTACTGGCCGCCATTATGTCTTCACGGCCACGTGCTGCTGGCAAGCAGAACTAAACCCCAAGGCATTTTCACTTGAGAATGTTCCTGATGAGGCAGCAAAAATTATTAACTTTGTTTACATTCTGACCCTTGAGCATCTGTCATTTTAACATTCAGTGTGACAACACGGGAAGGGCACAGAAAGCCCTCCTGTAGGCAGCAATCGGAGCGTTGTCTCAGGGAGAAACACTTGTGGGATCGAGGAGTAAGCTAAACCAGCTGTTTGTCTGTTTGTTTTCCCACATGACACCATTTGTACTTGAAAGTATAACCCCAGAGACAAACTGTGGTTATCGGGACTTGGTTTTTTGGCAGACATTTTCTCGAAAATCAATTACTTTATTCTTGTCCGGGAAAACAACTGACAGAACTTGTTGCCAATGATAAAATTCAGGCTTTCAGGTACAAATGAGAATTCTGGCTTCCTACTACACACTGGCTTTTTCAGGAGATCAGCAGTAATATTAGCAAAAGTGATGTTTTGATACTGTGTGTTGCAATGTGACAATATATGGACTACTACATAACTCAGGGACCAGTACTTTCCAAAGACAAATGCATAATGTTACAAAGTCATACGTGGGAGAAAGACCCATTCAAAGTACAAGATGTACCAATGGGTTAAATACAACGGCATGAAAAGTTCATTATGATTACAGATTCTACATTGTAGCTAACCTTTAAAAATGATCACATGACCACATGTTGAGTTTTGGTGAAATACTGAAGAAGATGCAAAATTATATTAAAAAGGCTTATTGAAACAATCCTCCTATTTTCAACTCTGTATCTATGTGAGGCCAGATTTTCCACCGCATACTCAATTAAAACAACATATGGCAACAGATTAAAGACAGGCACAGACAGGAAAATCCACCTGTCTCCTATTAAGTCAGACATTAGAAAAATCTGAAAAAATGTTAAGCAATGCTACTTTCTCAGTATTTTTTGGCAAATTAGTTATTTTTCATAAAAATATGCTTTCATATCAACATGAACTTCATTTAAGTATTTCAAATAACTCTTTTGGGTCTTTAATTTTTAAGAAGTTCTGAGACCAAAAGGTTTGAGAATCACTAAAGACTGAAAAATACTGGACAATCAAAAAACTATAAAGGGGTAGGGGGTGGTGGGAGAGAGAGAGAGATGAGCAAAATGGTGGGAGCAAAGATCAGATCAGAGTAGCTCAAGAGGACATGAAAGGTGACAAAATGGGCAGAGTGCAGACTCCATTTCCGGGAGGAGAGATGAGAGGCCAGGAAGCGGACAGATGAGATGTAGAGGGGAGGGAGGGTTGCTCAATGAAAGAACGGAGCCTGCTTCCAGGCTGAGGACGAGGCGCCAGAAAGAAGAGAGGCTAATGTGATGGCAGGGTTCTCTAGAGAGCACAGTCCAAGAGGAAGGGGAAGAGGATGGAATGAAGAATGCAGCAGGAAGAGACTGGGGCCTGGAACACAACAGGAGCCATCTCATCCTCTGAAGAGATGACACAGCTGTCGTTTGATGAGTCCATGCCTGTGGACTGTTCCTGCGGAGCACAGAGCAGGTGTGAGATCTGTTCAGCAGAGCTGGGCTTCACTGTCATCCGACTGTCAACACAAAAATGTTCTTAAGGTTGTCTGTTTGCAAAATGGATAGGAACACGTAATGGGTAACATAAGGGCCTTTTCAGATTCAACAGTCTACAGCTTGCCGTCCTATAAAAATAATGCAGCAAGGTCACTGCTTCAGTGAACTAACTGGTACCGTTTATTACGATGAAATTGAGGACTAACTCATGAAGTGGCCTAGCTGGTGTCATTATTCCACTCAGTCCTTGAGTGTCTGCACCAAGTGTTTAGACTTTCTTCACTAAAAACTGAGACGGAGCCCACCGAAGGATTTCTTTACAATCTGTGAGTTTATCTGAAAAGTCTTTAGAAGGTATAAAAATTAAATCACTCTTAGTTGTATGTCAAATCAATTGCCTCAATTTAAGGGAATGAAAATACTTGAAATAAGGATCTATCTGGGAATTGTGGAGCATACAGGTTTGGCCAGAGAAGCCCTCGCCTACTTGCTAGGGGGCGCTATAAAGGAAGTGGATCCAAAAGCCCCCTCGGCTTCTTACAACGTGCGTAACTGAGGACTCAAGTGACTAAAAATTGCATTTAGAGGCACATGTATCTAGTTGTTGCTATGAAAAAATCCTGAAACCTTTTATATCTCCAAATATACTCATACTTTCCCATCAACTTCCAATTTCATTTTTAAATCCCTAATCCTTTATTTGCTATGCATTATGTCACTACTAGTCCACGAGAACAGAATAAAATAGCCTCAAATTTTAAAACTACATTATAATTTCATTCTATTTCCAGAGGTATTTTATCTTTCTTTCTAACTGAGATTTCACAGGCAGTAGCTTACAAGAGCTTACATTTTTTATTGAGACGAGCAAAAGACTATTTTTACAAAATGAATCAAGAAACATTTTAAACATACGTGTTCTATATTGCTTTTCTCTTAGTTCAGTAGCATCTGTGTATTTTTTTTTTTTGAGATTTTTTTTTTTTAATTTTATTTATTTGACAGACAGAGATCACAAGTAGGCAGAGAGGCAGGCAGGGAGAGAGAGGAGGAAGCAGGCTCCCTGCTGACCAGAGAGCCTGATGTGGGGCTGGATCCCAGGACCCTGGGATCATGACCTGAGCCGAAGGCAGAGGCTTTAACCCACTGAGCCACCCAGGCGCCCCGCATCTGTGTATTTTTACACTTTGATTTTTTTATGCTGCTGCATCAAATATAGTCATATAAAATAAGTCACAGAGTTTGTACGGTGACCCAAAGAGGAAACTTAATCAAACTGAGTCAGGCACGAGACGCTCAGTGTTGACTGGTCTGTTATATGAGGGACTTCACGAGGATATCCAAGTTCAGCAACACAGCAGCTGTTAACTATATTTTATTTTTTAAATTTAAGATTTTATTTATTTAATTGTCAGAGAAAGAGAGAGAGAGAGCTAATGAGCACACAAACAGGGGAGTGGCAGGCAGAGGGAGAAGTAGGCTGCCCTGCAGAGCTGGGAGCCCGATGACCTGAGCTGAAGGCAGACACTTAACTGACTGAGCCACCCAGGCATCCCGGGAACTACATTTGAACAAAGAATTCTGGGAAAACTTCAGTGATGTTTATCTTCCACTCCTTGAAAAAAGTTCTACTTTCTTTGTGTCTAGGATATGTTTAACTGTGGACGCTGTATTATTTATAACCAGGCAGTTAACTGTACATCACTGAGAGCCCTCAGTACTTCTGCCTCCAACGACAGTGACCTAGAGTGCCAGCTGATGCCTCTTTGATGATCACCTAGGATCCTGACAAAGGCAAAGCAAAGGCCAATGAGTCTGCCGAGATCCTGGAGGGATCCATGTCTTCAACGAGTTACCTGGTTGTAGCTCTGACTTTGCTTATTCACAAACATAAAAATTCAATGTTTCAAGACTCTTATTGCTATAAAAGGAAGGCACCTTATTTCCTATATAATAATACAGCCTTATTTGTTATAGTGATGAAAAATCTGGCATCAGATTTTTGTGGATCAGTTTTTTGAAGGATGTATGTGCTATAATCTCTCAAGGGCACTGAATTTAAGTAATTTTCTTCTATTATTAATCGACACTTCTATATTATTGACAATATTTCTGGAACTAATGTGTATTAGGAAATATTTAAATTCATGACTATAAAGTTTATATAGCAATTAAAATCACGTGATTTTTGTATCTTCCAGTAGATAAATTTCTACTACTCCAGGAAGACCTAGGATCATTGTTAACACAAGGACTTTTAAAAAATTTTTTAGAAAGGGGCGCCTGGGTGGCTCAGTGGGTTAAAGCCTCTGCCTTCGGCTCAGGTCATGGTCCCAGGGTCCTGGGATCGAGCCCTGCATCGGGACTCTCTGCTCAGCAGGGAGCCTGCTTCCCTTCCTCTCTCTCTGCCTGTCTCTGCCTATTTGTGATCTCTGTCAGATAAATAAATAAAATCTTAAAAAAAAATTTTTTTAGAAAATAATCACAGTTGGTATTCTGTGTAAAATTATTTTTGTTGCCATGGCTTCTGAAATAAGATTTAAAACATGCGTCTATTTCACATAGACACATACATACATATATATTCACATACTCCATAATGGACTTGGGGAAGCTTATAGAACACAATACAATGGAAAGGTACAAGAGAAAGAGCGGTCTGAGGTGTGATGAGGAGGGAAGGAGAATGGGTGATGTGAGACATGACTGAGAGGCAGGCAGAGATTTGGCTTTGAGCTGCCTAAGGGCCAAAGCAAAATTTTCAAATGAACCCCCTGGTTATGTGGAAGAAAAAAAAACAACAACAACCAAAACACATACCAGTTCCTTAGGACCAAACAAAAAATGCTTGTTATCTGAGTTTAAAAAAAATGTCCTGAGTCTTCACAGAGGGGGCACTAAGCAAAGTGAAGCATGACATCAGCAAGAGCCCTACACTAAAGCACTAGCCATCTTCTCCAGACACTCTCCTGGAAGATTCCTCCATGAAAACTGCAGGTGTAGTCCTGAAGAGGATCTTGGGGACAGAACTGGGAGGGAGGGAGACCAGACACTATGGTCCAACCAGGCAGTTCCCTGATGGTGTGTAATTTACTCTACAGATATAAACTCAAACATGTAGAAGAATAAATGGACCACATGTTCTGGTTTGGTTTTTTGCTGTTATTGGACTATGTGTTTGGTTTTTTTTTTTAATTTTTACTTATTTATTTTTAAAGGTTTTAGACTTATTTATCTTTAAAGATTTTTATTTATTAATTTGGGGGGGCACAAGAAGGGAGAAAGGTAGAGGGAGAGGGAGAAGCAGACTCCCCGCTGAGTGTGGTGCCCAACATGGGGCTGGATCCCAGGACCCTGAGATCATGACCTAAGTTGAAGGATGGCCTGTGTTTTGTTTTTTTTTTTTTTTAAAGACTTTATTTATTTGAGGGAGAATGAGTGAGAGAGAGCATGAGAGAGGAGAAGGTCAGAGGGAGAAGCAGCTCCCAAGGAGCTGGGAGCCCGATGTGGGACTCGATCCCGGAAGTTTAGGATCATGACCTGAGCCCAAGGCAGTTGCCCAACCACCTGAGCCATCCAGGTGCCCGGCCTGTGTGTTTTTTAAACTAGCTCCTAAGTGTTCTTTTTTTTCCAACTGAGTTTTAGATAAAAGCCAATCAATGACCGGTTTGAAGTTAACATCTTTGGCAGACATTTCGTGATACAGTCTAAGGGCAACTCTTTAAAAACTCATAGGGCATCACCAGAGCGAAGGAAGTAAAGGAATGTGTTCAGGTGTTTCCTTGGTGTTCCTCTGAGTTTATTCAATATAGAAGCAAATAAGCATTCAAGGATCCAAGGTTTTATATAACAGAACATGGTCATTATGAACAATGACTCGGGTTTTGTGTTTCTTGGTTGTGGATTTTAGAGCACTCATTTTCGAACTTGAGTATACCAAAAAATCATCAGGGGAGGCCACCAAATGCAGTGTCCCAGGCTTTGTAAGAGTCTGAGGACGTGTCTCTCTGGTGGAGTGTAGAAACCAGGTAATTCTCCTAAAGATGGTCTAGGAACTGCACTTGGAGATTATTACTCAGGGGCCCAACTGGGAGTGAGCCCTCAATACATTTTTAAACATCACCTCCTCACCTGAGTCCTTAGTTCTCTGAACCAGTTAAGTGCTCGCTGTACTTTGTTTAATATTTAGTTGTGTAGGGGCGCCTGGGTGGCTCAGTGGGTTAAGCCTCTGCCTTCAGCTCAGGTCATGATCTCAGGGTCCTGGGATGGAGCCCCACATCGGGCTCTGCTCAGCAGGGAGCCTGCTTCCCCCTCTCTCTCTGCCTACTTGTGATCTCAATCTCTGTCAAATAAATAAATAAAATCTTAAAAAAAGTATTTAGTTGTGTAAGCATCCTTCTAACATGTTCTTGAGAGTCACAAAACCTCTAAAACTACAGGGTCTGTAAGCTACATACATATTGTATGTCTTTTATATGAGGACTCTCAGTTGCATGTAGAGCTCAGGCTTATAAACAGGAATGTCTGTTTTGAACAACTGTTCTACCTTATGAACACTGTGACTTAGGTACTGATGATCTGTGCCTCTTTGCACATCAGCTGCTAAGTTTAGATTTGAACTTATGGCTTATCTCTGGCAAATTATGCATTTATGCATTGCTGTAACCTCATGTTTTAGTATCAGCAAGTGAGTTTTGATCAGTGATAAGAAAGAATGTCTGTCAAATTTTACTGGCTTGTGTCCTAATGCATTTCTACTTTCAAGCAGAAGATATTAAAAGGGGGCGCCTGAGTGGCTCAGTCATTAAACGTCTGCCTTCAGCTCGATCATGATCCCAGGGTCCTGGGATCAAGCACCACATCAGGTTCCCTGCTTGGCAGGAAGTCTGCTTCTCCGTCTCCCACTCCGCCCTGCTTATATTCCCTCTCTCACTGTGTCTCTCTCTGTCAAATAAATAACTAAAATCTTAAAAAAAAAAAAAGATATTAAAAGAAGTTTTAACATTGATAGAAAAGCCTTTATATAAACCAAATTGGGTAAATCAAACTTTTTGTATTACTCCTTTTTTCTTTCAATGAATTTACAAATTGTAGCTTAAACTTTAATATGTTTTGAATAAACATATCAGAGGACAAAGAAATTCAGTTAACAGTATAACTAAGTAGATGAAGTCACTACTCATTAAATTACATATGGAGTCACATAATCATGAAATAAACCTGAATAGATAAATGAATAAATAAGAAAAACGGAATCAAATCGACTCTTGGTATTTAACAACACACAGAGATCAGCGTTAAGTTAAAACCCAAGACTTTCATAACAGTAAAATGGAAATTTTATTATATCAGGCAATCTGAGAAACAGGCTGCCAAACTTCCAACAATAAAGAAGAGCTTAGAGAAACTACCAATTTAATGTTAAAATGTTAATGTTAAAGTTTTAAAATCCTGAATAGAAAATTCAAAACACAGATGTATACCAGAATCATAAGCCCACTGATCAAGTTTTAAAAACCAAACCAAACCAAAAACCAAGAGGACCATTATCAGGATTATTCAGCATTTGATGATGTTCCTTCATCTTGGTACTCACAGAAAATTGTGAATTTTATGTATAACCCAAGTCAGAGTACTTTTGATTTTTAAATATTTGATGACTTTGGGATCCTAGATTAGTTCCTAGTTAAATTAATACAACTTGAGATGCAAAGATTGCCTTTATTACACTGACTAAAAATTATTATTTTGAGAAGTAAACCAATTTTTTTACATATATGAAAATAATAATTCCATTCTGTAGTCTGTATGCATATAAAATACTTTCAAATCTTTAGCTAATTTCTTCCACAAATTTTGGTTTTTCGCATTATTATTAAGGTAGAGAGACCCACAGGAAATTAACATTCTCGGAATATCTAAATGATGAGCATTCCACTGGGCGCTTATTTTTCATTTAAATGAGTAGTTCATTTAAAAAGAATATTTCATTTAAAATATTTCATTTAAAGAATATATAATGAAGTTTTTAAATACCTTTTTATGATCTGATCTAGTGACCATAACAACTGAATACTGGTATACAGCAACACAATATGACAGAGCTTAGCCTAAGCTAAAACCCATAGCATCTTTAAAGTAGGGTAAAGAAAAAAATAAAAAAATAATAATAATAAATAGGGTAAAGGAAAGAAAAGAAGAAAAATTCCACACACACAAAGACTACAAGATTATATAAAGATTGTAAAAACAAATACCACATGACTGAACCACAGATACTGACTTCAGTGACTTTGACTGGAGTTTCATATTCAGAGAAAAACGTTTACAAGCAGGGGGCTCACAGGTGCTGTAAGGCACCCAGAACAATGGCACGGACGCGGCAGAGATCCAGAAAAGAATTTTAACTTCTGTTGCTCTGTTGATGTCTTTGTTGTACCTTCATCCACCGAGTACAAATCAGCTAGTCGGCAGGGTGGCATCAGGCAGTAACCTTCTGAGGCCCCATCTCAGCTCAACGTTCTCGGAAGTCCTCCAGGACTTACCGCCTGTTCCAACGAACTTTTAGCATATGCAACGACCTTATATTGCTAATCACCTTCCGATGTTTATGGGCTGGCTCTCTGTGGCTTCTATCTTCACAGCTATATAACATCTAACCTAATTCATAGTTAACAACTGCTTGTAACAAGTCTGAAGTTTCCTAAGATTAGGTCTTACCAACTTCGCTCTGGCCCAAGAATTACTTAAACTGCTGATTCTCCATTGCTTACAGAATAATGGCCAAATCCCTTTGTACGGAATTCAAAGCCTCTGACACCACATTAGATGTCCACCCTCAACCTGCATTCTGGCCACTAGAATTTGCCAAAATTCACTATATACTTTTGTGTCTCTAGACATTTACTGATATGGTTCTTTCTGCAGTTCCAGATGGGACACACCGGTTCATTCTGCAAAGCTCGCTCCATTAACTTTTCTGTGAAGCTTTCCCAGAACCCACCACCACTCCTACCACCACCAACCCAAACCCTTGTGGGGCACGGATTCTTCTCTCTACTTGGCAGTTACTGTTATCAAAACATGTTTCTCCTTTAATAAAAGATTATTATTAGTCTGCCTTCTCTTTTGCAAAACTTTCTAAGATTCTATTATTATTATTATTATTATTATTACTATACTTTCTCCTTTGTGAAACTTTCTAAGCCTCCTCTACCCAGAATTAAGCACTGCCATTTACTGCCCAGTCTTGTCTCTGGAATAGAATTCTACTCTAGCACATAACACAGCACCCTGGAATTATCTATCTTAATAATCACCTACCCTTTTAGACCCTGTGTGCTCCCTGAGGATATCATCCTATTCATCATTTTATCCCCAGGGCCTAGCTAGTACTTGATACACAGTAGGTATTCAAAAGATGTTATCAAATTAATATACAAAATACAACTGCTTTCTGCCAAATCAAAATAACCTGGTACTGAGCATGCCCTCTTAGCATCCCAGCAGAACCCTTACTCTCCGGCAAAGAAACACTGGCAAACAAGAGTGGACACCAGCAAACTAGGGTGACCTAAGGAACTGAGGGGGCCGCTTACTGGGGAGGCAGGCTTCCATCAAGGGCAGACAGGCCCTTGAAACACTGGACAATTTCCTCACGATAACTCCAGGAGGCTTATCTTACATCCCCAAGACTGGTGCTATAAGGAATCCTTTGCTAACATTTGCTAACACTCAGCTCTACAATCATCATCACCTCTATAAAGAGACATCCCAGTGTCCATTTCTGCACAGGCATTTCCTTAGAGAACAACTGACCGAGACAGTAACAGCTACATATACTGTCATCAGTTAACGGCATGGAAAGATTTTATACATACAATTTCTAACAAAAAGAACACAAACCAAAATTAATGTGGCATAATGTTAAAAAAAAATGCCTGCATTCTCACACATGTAATCTGTACCACAAGAAAACACATGTCTGTCCACATGTATATTCCAGCACAATCTTTTCCTTTTGGGTGTTCTGTTTTTCATTTCTGGGTGGCATGATTCAGCAACACCAAAATGAAGTGGCTACAGTATAAAGTCTATGATAAATATGGAAGGAGATACTAGAAGACTCATGGAGTACAACCCATTCAGCAAACACTTGCCCAAATGCCAGGAGATACAGAAGACATAACGATGTGTCATACAACATGACCTGCCTCAGGAAACTTACAGTCTGAAGGGAAGCTTGTCACTGCAGTATGTGTGCAGAACTGAGCAAACAGAAGTAAGGAGATCACTGAATGTGTCTTAAAAAGAAAAATGTAACTATGACAACTGGTGTTTCTGTTTTCTACAAAAACAATGATTTTCAACAGATTTAAGCACTATTTCTAACAACCACTTGGAGGTAAAAAATTTTTTAACAAAATGTACCCCAAGCCATAAACATTTTAAAAACCAAAAACTATTTTAAAGAGAAAATAAACACTACTACATTTAAAAAAACCTTCATTTCATAACAATGAAATGTTATATACGTCTAAAATTATTGGTTATATTCAACATATGCAACATTATTATGTCAGTTCTAACTGTTCTTGGCCAGTTATCTCATAGGAAAAACACCTGCACTTGGTAGGACAATATGAAAAATGCTACCTTTATATTAAAAATAAAATTTACCAGTGAAAATGTGGTAGAAATGTTCCCCTGGCTTAAAAGTATACCTTCTCTCCTAAGTCAGAAAGAAGCTTCCTAAACTCTTCCTTTTGTAATGTAAATGTTAATTTGAGTGATGAATGTAAGGACACACACGTACTCAACAGATGCCATCTCTTACTCATTTTTTCAAGTTTTGAGAAAATCTCATCAGGATCCAATTTCAAATACTGGTTCTATTATAGCTGTGGTTTTGACTATGAGCTGCCTAAATTGTTTCAGAAAGTAAGCAGATAGTAATTCAGAACTGGTTTTCTAACTGGGCAAGACTACTAACTCATACTGTTAAAAAAATTTTCAAAATTATTTGTTAGTAAAAATTATTTATTTTGCATGCTATGGAAGGCTTCTTTACCTGCAGATGGCGGGGAAACATTCTTGAAGACCTTTCTTTTTAACTAAAGATCCTTCAAGGCAGTACATAATGATGTCCATAACCTTTATAGAAAAGATGCAAATCCAAAATTAATTTCAAAAATACTTAGTTTTCCAAAATTCAAATTATTAACTTAGGCCTCAGTTGCATGAAAATTCTAGATAGTGTGCAGTATTTAAACTATAGTATATTTACTATAGTATATTTACTAAAGCTACAGTATAGTTACTTAATACTACAGGATATTCTTTCCTTTATCTGTAAAAAATATAAGAGCACTAAAATAAAGAAATAAGACTTGTTGACTTCAAAGGCAATTCATATTTATGTACAATAAAGGTAGCTTTTATTCGAGCACTCTACATGCTTTATTTATAATGAGAGACATTAAAGAGAACACACCCTTTAAAAATTATTCCAGTACAGACCACTTCCCTATATATTCAAGAGCAATCATTTTGGTCTTTAACGAGATTTAAATAAGGTCCCTAGAAATGGTACAAAAGTTAATTCATTTAATTATCTCTCTGTCCTGTAGATAAGTCTTTTGATTCTTTTTTTTTCCTTTCTTTGGAAATAAAAATGCAGATTTATATTACTGCATGGACATACTTAACTTAGGCTGCTGCTCTAACATTTAAAGCAGGATATCCTTACCTCCACGAGAAGATCCACAACATCTGTGGGCATCTTTTCAATAAGAATCTCAATGACTCTCAGAATTTCCCCTTTAGCTCGTGCAAGAGTTGTTGTGTGCATGTTCTGTTGAGACTGGGTATTTGCTGCAAGAGCTGTATGTCTGTGCACCTGTGAAGACATTTCAATGCTGGAGACACGGCTGACACTAGATTCAGTTTTGCATTTCTAGCCACTCATTTATTTTTCCCTTGTTAATACAGTAGGGGAAAAAATGAGAATCAACAGAACAACTTTCTTGGGGTGGGTTGGAAAACACTTTGGATTGCAAAACAAAGTATTTAGTACAATAAAAACTCAGTAAGTATCCTCTAATAAAATTCTGTAAGTTCCTGAGTATTACATGAGGCTTTAATACAACACTACTGTGACATTTTTCCAAAGACAGACTGAAGGTTTGTGAATTTGGTCTACTTGGTGCTGAGGTGGACAGTGGTTAGGAGATACCCAGCAAGTAAGAGGCATGAGACTTGCTCTCAAATAGTAATAGTAAATGATGTTTATAGAAGACTTCTGGTGTCCCAGGCACCATTCTTGGTGCTCTATAATGAAGCTGGGAAATGTGAATGAACGTGCCTCCAAAAATAATAAGCACTGTTAAGAATACTAGTTCACTGTGATTTTTCTTCCCTGTACAAACTTTAAGTCTTAATCATTCAGAGGAGAAAGAACACTTGATGGGACATGACAGGGA
The DNA here is from genome assembly GCA_004024625.1 of Mellivora capensis. Taxonomy (NCBI): domain Eukaryota; kingdom Metazoa; phylum Chordata; class Mammalia; order Carnivora; family Mustelidae; genus Mellivora; species Mellivora capensis. The sequence goes on along the minus strand of PISX010001983.1, from coordinate 150,539 downwards.
AGGGGACAGTGAGAAATAGTTCAGGATCTCACTTTAAAACTAAGTGAAGTGGAAAACTTATTTTTACAAGGTAATAACTGTGAACTATTACTAGATTACTAGATACTAGAACACTAAGAATGTAGGAATCAACTGGTAATTAGTAAAATATTAACATTAAAATATTTTAAAAATACCTTTCTAGCCAAATGCTGGAGTAGAATAAATCCAAACCATGGCTATTGTAACAGTTCATTTAAAAATATTCATACATAAATGGTGAAAATTAAGTTCAAGAACACAATTAACACAAATACTTGCTTATTCTTTAAAGAGGCAGTTTTATGGCTGGCAATTATAAGACCTATATATGTGGTCAGACTGATGTAAGCTTTATTCAACATATTCAATATTACTATCAACGCATATTCAACTGATTAAAAACTGATTAAAAATTCCACGGCTAATAAATCTGTTCATTTATATATATATTTGTTACATAAGAAATCTGTTCATTTATATATATGTTCTTCATACAAATATATACCTATAAATTATAGATATATAACATACATATGCATACTTTAAATACAGTGTAACCTCACTGTAACACTATGCACTATCAGAAAAACACACTCCCTTACTCTACATATTTATTTTAGGTATGAGTTCAGAGTCCCACCACCTCCTATTAACCCATACAATCTATTAGAACGTTCCTTCCTCCCTTCTAACTACCTTCACGTCACAAATATTTGCTGCATGCCTATTAAGGATGGCTCTGGGGCAGACACAAGCCCAGTAGGTTTCAGGTTATCAGGGCAGACTCAGAGGTATTTATTTAGTATTTTAAAAATTCATCATAGCTACAGGAAAAACAACTCAGACAGAGCTCATACCCCACGGACACCAAGTCTGCACATTATTCATGCTGAAATGGAACAAACCTTTAAAAAAAAATGTAGGAGCTTATCATCCTGCTCTCCCACTACTAAGACCTGCAGGAAAGATCCTATAATTGGTTCATTGTTCTTTACTAGTTTTTCAGTTAGATCTGGGCAATTAGTTAGAACACTAAGAACGTGGGAATCAATTGGCATTCAAGTCTTTATCTGTGACATGCAATAGGAAAAACAATTAGCAAGTTTATGACTTACATTTTTGTTTACAGTTGAAGAGCCAGTGTTAAATAAGTTCAGTGTTGATTACAGGCAGATATTTACACTTGTAAAATGGGAGTATCTTTAGTACATTTTAATTTGAATAAGCCTGCTATATTTCACATTGAAAAATTAATTCCAAATATTTGCAAGTAAGTTAACTTTGAGAACAGAAATGAAGACAAAAGCACAAGTAATGACTGCACTGCATGGAATTCAGGGTACATGCACACAGGTACATACGTATTCATTTCGGCACTAAATTATTAACTTGCATTGTTCTAGAACAACTGAAAGGATTATTTGTGGATATGGACCCTCAGCTCACAATATCTAATAGTTTCTCTAAATGAGACGATAGAGCACACAGAGAGGTTCTGCTCACCTCTTTGGCTATAGTTGTGATGAAGGCGGGTGGTCTGGCAGTGGCAATGAGCGAGAGGGCATGCCTCGCAGAGCGGGCGGAGTCAGCTGCAGGGCTAAGAGGCAGCCCCATTGTGATGCTAAACAGGGATCAGGAAAAAAGGAAAAAAGAAAAGAAAAGCATTAGAAATATAGACTGAAAAGATTAGACACAGCTTATAATGTCAGTTCAAGGTCAATGGGAGCACTCAAACAGTTAGAATATAATGGACTTGCAACAATGAGCAGTGATTAGGAGTCAGGGTGTTCTGGCATCAAACACAAAATCGAATAATTAACCGTGAAGATTGAAAACAGTATGTGCATCTGTCCAAAGTGTTAAAAACGCCTTGTTAACAAATTATCAAGAACTAGTACTGAATGCATATCACAAAGCTCAGAATCAGGCAAGAAAGAAGAGTGTGCTGAGTATTTTCAAATTTTTTGCTAAAAAAATTAAAGGCAAATAATTTGTTTATAAGGCCACAGAAAAAGGCTTCATTTAAGGACGTGTATCTGAAAGGGAGCAAAATTCACTTCTGTCCATATAATTACCAAAAGGACTGAAAAAACTGCAAAAATTATTTTGTTTTTAATATTATTTTTAGTTTAAAATATCCTCAGTACTGTTAACTTAAACCAATCTACTTGTCAGCATGTTCTGCCAATTGTTACTTTGTATCGATGCAAAAATCATATTAATGGATACTTATTTTCTCTCTATAAAGTTCATAGGCATGGCACTGTCCAGGCAACATATAAAAATAGGTACAGGATGAAATAAATCTTTCCAAACTGTGAGAATATCCTGATAGAATAGTGATGTTATATTACTTTGCCACCCCAAGACATAAAAATGATAATATTATGTTTGTAAGCTTCCTGCAAATATTACTACTGTAGAAAGTTAGTAAGACTTTATTAAAATGTGGCATGTGATCCAACATCAGCTGTATACAAGGAGCATTTTGCTACTTGGTAAGAGATCCATTATAGTTTCTCTCTAATTTTGCTACTTAAAATTACATAATTTTTATACTTACATACCCACATGAAATTATATTAAGATTTGTCCTGCTGTAATTAGTCTGTATGCTTCATGTGTAAACTGGATTATGTTTACTAAAAATTCTCAAAATGTTTACAATTATTTCTTTTTTTTTTTTTTTAAGATTTTATTTATTTGACAGAGATCACAAGTAGGCGCAGAGAGAGAGAGGAGGAGGAGGAAGCAGGCTCCCTGCCGAGCAGAGAGCCCAATGCGGGACTCGATCCCAGAACTCTGAGATCATGACCTGAGCCGAAGGCAGGGGCTTAACCCACTGAGCCACCCCGGTGCCCTGTTTACAATTATTTCTATGATTAGTCTAAGAATCATTTTAACTTTTAGATGAAAATAAGTATGCATTACATAGGCATTCTTATCATTGTTAAGAGAAGGTAAATTGATGACGGAAAATTCTGCTTATAATTTCGTGGTGACTACTACACTGCTTAAATCTTTGACTGATAACATAACTGCCTCCAGTCTTTTTTTCCAAACTGAGGGTAGATAGGCAATAACTTGGAGAGGAGGATGGAGGCAATCCTATGATGTTTACTACTAAAAAGAAAGATGTGAGCTGACATAACACACACATACTGAACAAGAAACAGAAAGGATGTGTGGGTAGACACATCACTTCCACGGAAGATCCTGATGCCCCAGGCACCCGGTCGGGGCTAGAAAGAAGTGTTCAGCAGTAAAGCAAGGTCGGGTAGTTAGCCAGGTTCTTTTTGGGGTTAAATTTTACTATTAAGAATTCTGCAAAGGAAATGCTCACTATGTGAGTACTGCTAACTAACTTAGACTGCTCAGTAATTGTTATAAAGTTATGATCATATTTTGTTTTAAAAAATTCAAAAGCTAAATACATTTTTGAGATATTCTAGGATGTTTCTCAGATCCGTATGAAAAGGTGTTAATAATACTGAAAGGCTGAAACAAAAAATGGTATGTTAGGGCGCCTGGGTGGCTCAGTCAGTGAAGCATCTGCCTTTGGCTCTGGTCATGATCCCAGGGTCCTGGGAGCCAGCCGAGCCCGGCCTTGCATGGGGTTCCCTGCTCAGCGGGAAGTCTGCTTCCCCCTCTCCTCCTGACTGGTCCTCCCCACTTCTGCTCTCTCTTGCTAACTCTATCTCTCTCTCTCTTGCAAATAAATAAATAAATCTTTAAAAAAAGGTATTAATTCTGAGCAAACCTAAATCAAATTTCCTAAGATCAATAAAGTCACAGAATGCTGGGAGTTGGGAAAGATCCCCAGGCAACCTCCATGCCCAGCAGTCAACCATGGGGCAGAAATGTCTATCACCTGGGCAGCCTGGCCTATGTCTGGAAGGCATGACAGAGAGAAGAAAGAACTGGACGTGGAACCCAGGGTCTAGGTTTGAAATTGAGCTTTCTCGTGCTGTTTCATGTTTTCTTGCATCTTCCCAGAACATCCCCAAGAGGGGGGTGGTATTGGCATTTTATGAAGGAGAAATCAGGTCCAGAGCAAGGAGCCAAGGTAGTAGTACTATGTTCCTAGGACAGCTGAACTTTGGAGAAAATAAAGGGGAGAGGGGCTTGCCCATATTGTTGTTAACTGTATTAATGAACTGTAACATGACTAAGCTGAGCGACTTTGGATGAATGGCCAGATTGCATCCCTGAGTGAGGTTTCCAGTGGGATGCTGTAACATGTGAACTTCAGCTCTGTTCTTTTCAATGTTAATCGTGACTAAATGAAGATACAGATGCACAGTTAACCAGTGGTGTGGGTATAAAGTTGTAATGGAAAGCAACTGTACTAAATGGCAGAACTGGATTCAAAAAGTCCTCAGATTAAACTGGGCTAAAGAAAGAAATCTTATATGTGGGTACAAATGACCAACTTTACAGGAATGGGAGATGCGATACACGGCTTGACCAAGCTTAGGGAACCGCACTGAGGGTTGTATCTGAACCACGTTCATGGATGTTAATGATGTTAATAATGATGCCCTAAAGTTGCTAGGTTGTATCAAGGCTAACTGAGTGATAGAGGACATGTTGCCCCTGATGAACTTCATGGTTCCAGCTGCCTGTCTGCCCTCCCCGTGGCTATACTGCCTCTGAGCTGCTGAGATGGGATCTGCCTTCTGCAGGCCAAGTGTTAGAGCTTCCTCCTGGAGTTCAGAAGAGTCCCACCCATTCCCTGCTGTGTGCTATTGTGACCTCTTGGAGTTGGAAAACAGAGTTCAACTCCCACAAACATGATCCTGCCAACCCTACCATCCACCTCTCTTTCAGCCCTTCTCTGTTCCTTCTGGAGGAGAAAAGTTTAGTGGGAAGCCAAGGTCGGGGGTGGGTGGGGGGGATGGGAGGGAACAGAAATAATGAGAATGAATGATTATGAGTGCATGTGTTCACCTGAGGATGACAAGTGGATACAGTGCCCCTCTCCTTATGCTGTGCCCTGTGGCTACCCTGGACTGAGTAAGCACAATGTGTGGATAATGGGTCTAGTAAAGTAACAACTTCACAAGGTTGTCGTGAAGATTAAATGAGCAGGCAAATGTAAAAATCACCAGACCTGCATCTCACCTACATGATACATACAATAGATATTTCTTCTAACCCAAGATGACTCCCACACATAGAAATAAAGTGAAAAGAATATGGGATCAACTAACAGCAGGTCACTGGTTTCAAAGTTAAAGGCGCAGCCACATATCAGACTTAATCCATCTCAGCAAATGATCCTGTGAATTTGGGGAAATCGGCAAACTTCTTGTGGTAAGAACAAGGGTAAAGTCTGGCATCTGGAAGAGAAGCTGCAGGGTAACAGGTAAGGAAGCTAACCAAAGACATCCAAAAGTATTGCTCATGAATTCAGTGGAAGTTGGAACATCCAACAATTTGTAGAGGTGTCAAAGGGCACGTTTGAGTGACCCCCATGATCAGTGTCCGATGGCTGGAGTGCAGGACTTGGGAATGTGGACACAGCTACTGTTCTGAGGTCAGGGTTCTGCACACACATAGGGCACAGGCAGGAGGGCTGGGAGTGTGAGAACAGAAAGGAGTGGCCAAGGCACAGGGGAAGAAGACAAACCTTCTCTCCTCTCTGTAGTCTATTTAATGCACCACTGCCAGAGTCATCTTCCAAAAGCACTAACTTTATTTCATGGTTAACCTGATTAAAACCTGTGTGGGTCCCAGGGCTTCTAAGAAAAATCTTAAACTCCTTGGCTTGAGGTTCTAGGCCCTCCATAATCTAGTTTCACGAACTTATAACTCAGTCTTTTCAACATCATGCTCCTGATGCTAGGCTAATTCCAAGGTTGGTCCCTAAAATTCCATTCCTTTTTTGACTGTAGGGTGTGGCTTATGCTTCTCTACTTCCCATCCCCATGATTAGCACACTGTCCCCCCTCCCCTCTCTTCAATTCTTGTGGAAGCCTACTCGTTGTTCTGCAATTGCTAGAGCATTCAATTACAATCTATTAAAACAAAAACAACCAACAAGGAAACCCATTTATTCTAGGCTCTCAGCACTGAATCTGATTCTGCCAGGCATTACGAATTAGTTTTGTATTGTGAACTCTGTGCAGATTGGTACCATGCCTTCTAATCCTGTGATCCCCCCAAAGTGCCTAGTGCAGCCCTTGGACAGAGTGGTAGCTTAATAGTTACATGCTAAATGAAGTTACCTGGCAAATCCAACAAGAAAAAAAAAATCACTTAAGCCAGTTATTTGACTGAACTGACCAAGCAATGAAGTCAAAGTAATTGATCTAGTAGTCCCAACAGACGAAGTCTAATTCTACATGTAGTTATCTTGAAAGTCAAAGGTGCACTGTGTATGTGATATATTTTAATGTGGGATTCTAACTGAGCAAAGGATCACACTCTCAGAGGTGTGAAATTAAAGGGGTATCGGCCTTATTCTGGAATCTATATAAATACAGAACTTACTCTTTTCATCCGATCCTGCGTATCTGGCTGTTATGCAGATCATTTGTTATATAGGTTTATAAGATGGGTCATTAGTTTAAAGAAAATGATATGACATACTATTTTACTCAGCATTTCGGTACCCACATCCCATATGAAATACCAGAGATGATAGATATTGTAAATAAAAATCATGAATAGAAAAATAGTCCACTCAGGCTGAGCTCATTCCTTTCGTGACTGCTCATTAATCCTGTTCTAACCCTTACTCCGTTGTAGTAAAAGCATTTTAAAAGTCACATGTAAGACCACTATAGTTAAATGTCACCATCTACAATTGTCAGACTTCCCCATCTGTCAAATTAAGGAATACTGTAAGAGAATATTCAGGGGAAAAACCACTTAAACTTTCATAGAATAACCCACAAATCATGGTCAACGGTATTATGGACTAAATATTTGTTTCTCCTGAAAATTTGCCCCTATGTGATGGTATACGGAGACGGAGCCTCCGGGAGGTAATCAGGGTTAGATGAAGCCGCATGGGTGTGGCCCTCATGATAGGATTCCTGCCCTGTGAGAGACACCAGAAAACTTGCTCTCGTTCTCTCCTAATTGTGAGCACAAAGGAGTCACGTGAGCACAGAACCACCCGGCAGCCACCTATAGGCCCAGATAAGAGGTCTCAGAAAGAAACCTGTCAGGAAACAAACTAAGGGTTGCTGGAGGGGAGCGGGGAGGGAGGGATAGGGTGGCTGGGGGATGGACATTGGGGAGGGTATGTGCTACGGTGAGTGCTGTGAATCATGTAAGACTGATGAATCACAGACCTGTACCCCTGAAACAAATAATACATTATATGTTAATAAAAAAAAAAAAAGGAAAGAAAGAAACCTGCCTTGTCAGCACCTTGCTCTTCAACTTCCCAGCTTCCAGTACTATGAGAAATAAATTTCTATTGTTGGAGTCCCCCAGTCTGTGCTATTTATTATGGTAGTCCAAGCAGACTAAGATAAAGAGTATCAGGGCATTGAAAACACTCCTCAGTGAAAACAAAGATTAAAATTATTTTGAAAATGCATACTTAATTACATAACGATTGGGCATCCCATCTTACTTACTTCTTGGTAAAAACAGATGTACTAACAAGTGTTTTTAATGTAAGATGGAATCATCAATTCTTATCTGTCATGTTAAACCTTAATTTAATAATTCAAAGGTGGCATTAGTCTCCTAAACACAAATGTGGTGATTCTCCCAATACGTGCCTATCTTTTAACCTGTTTCCTATATGTTGTATATATTTGCAACTATGAGTTGTAATGTAAAAACTATGCTAACAGAATTTAGTTAGATGGTTCCCTCAAATCTGAGGGAACATTTTCTATTTTCTATTAAAAATAAATAATTGGGGTGCCTGGGTGGCTCAGTCAGTTAAATGTCCAACTCTTGATTTTGGCTCAGGTCATGATCCCAGGATCCTGAGACTGAACCCTGTGATGGGCTCCACGCTGGTCATGGAGCCTGCCTGGGATTCTCTCTTCCTCTGCCCCTCCCCCATCACTTGCACACATGCACTCTCTCTCTAAAATAAAAAAATAAGTATCATGTGAATAGGAAAAATAGTTTAAATATAAAATCCTAAAATACTTTAGTGTTTATATATGTTCTTTTCTCTACCCCCTACCCCATATATAAAAAAATATGGTTGAAATTTGAGTTAAAATATCAATTCTTTTTCTCTAACTATATATAGTTCAAAGAGAATATATCTAACATTTGGGGCTTATCTGTATGTTATCATAGCATGTGTGGTTTCTACTTTACTATATGTTTTTCTTTTAAAGTTTGGTAAGCTAGGAATACTCCAAAAAAGCAATGGGCTTTGGGTAATTCATTAATGTCCTTCCATCTTGGCAGTGCATGAGAGACTGCCCGCTTTCAGCCGTGGGGCCCGCACAGTTCTGCTATTGTCTTTCAGAGTAAAGGTCCTGCAACAGGAGCTAGGAAAACAGAATCACACCCAGACCACAACAGGTACAGAATGGAGTCTAGCCTTCTAAAAGCACAAGGATTTTTCTGTTCTTTTATAGAGTAGGATTTTTCTACTGTTTCTAACATTTTATCCATGTATATATAACCATGGTGACCTAAAAAAAGATAAATTTATAAAAAACCTAATACTGCATGTGGGTTGTTTTTTTTTTAAGATTTTATTTATTTATTTGACAGACAGAGATTACAAGTAGGCAGAGAGGCAGGCAGAGAGAGAGGAGGAAGCAGGCTCCCTGCTGAGCAGAGAGCCCGATGCAGGGGCTGATCCCAGGAACCTGGGATCATGACCTGAGCTGAAGGCAGAGGCTTTAACCCACTGAGCCATCCAGGCGCTCCCATACTGCATGTTTTTTTATTTTTCTCACAATTAGCTAGGAATGGCTCTATGATTTCAGTGAAGGGCAGCCTGCATTTTCTATTAGAGTTCATCGTGAATGAGCAGCCCATAATCATTAACTTTAAAAATTCCTTAGTGTTTCTACCTGTGGGTCACTGGTGACATAAAAGGTGGCATGACTATACCGGCACCGGAGAAGGCAAATAGGAGTCAGAAGACCTGTAGCTCTTCTAGTTCTGGTGAGATCTCAGGCAAGGTGTTTCATCTCTCTTAATCTTGTTTTTATTGAATAGCATATTGAGAGCCCCGGATTGAATGCTGCTGAAAATTTTCATCTCTAAAATTCTTTGACTTAAATGTTTATTGGATGCAAATCACGTGACAGTGTTATGAATAAATACATAACACATGGCCCGGGCACTCAAGGTGGTTACGGATATTTAAGTAGGTTATTAATTTCTAGAAGGTACAAAACTCCCGATGGAAATTATTTCATTCGGTATATTTTTAAGATCTGAAAGTGCACTGAAAATTCCGAGTTGACCGCTTTTATGTCCTTTGAATTGCCTGTTTTACGTTCGCTATTCTCTGGATCTTTAACTCTGGGGGTGCAGATGGCACAGCAGTAGAAGCAGAGCTTGTGGGGTCAAGGAGCCTCCCAGAAAGGAGTCTGAACCCCATCTTTCTCACTGATCAGTGTTTCTGTGGACAAGAGACAGAACCTCTTTCAGATTCGTTTTATAATCTTCTATTATCACGTTTATAATCATTTTATAAAGTAAAATGTGAAATCAATCCTCTTTTTTGCCCTAATTCTATTGCCCAGAGATAACTGGGAAGGAACTTATGTTCAAGTTTTAGATGGGAACTCCCCACGGCTTAAGTTCTGCAAGGAATGACTAAAATTAGATAAAAACAATGTGTACAGCACACGCCCTGTGTTTTAAGGAGCTCGTCAGCATCTGCTGGGCATGCCTGTACCTTCCCATCTCTGTCCTTTTGCATGTCCTCGTTCTTCGGCCTCTCCTCAAAATTATTCAAATGAGGAATGCAAATACAACTCTTCCCGGCATCCCTTCTGAGCACCCAGCTGTAATTCATCTCCCCATCCTCTGAGTGTTCCTGCCTCTTACTCTCCTCCTTTGCACCATGGTTACCCCCTGGAGGAGATGTTGGCTTTCCTTCAGACTGCAAGTGCCTTGGAGACAGGATCTGTGTTTGATGCAAATTTGTAACTACAAACAAGACCCAATAGTGTTCCTTCTATATATTAACTACTCAGTAAAAGCTTGCTTAGTTAACATAGTTTAAAGGTTGGTAAAATAGTTGAAAACATTAGAAAACAACCGGTGTTCTTTTGACTTCAAAGAAGTAAAATTCTCAGTCTGATTTCTAAAATAAAGGCATTTTAATTCTGGAAAAATGCCCTCTCCATCGAGTCGCCTACAGTTTCTCAGGAGACTTCTCAGGAATCATCTCTGACAGAGGATGTCAAGATATGGGGGAGAGGGGAGGAAAGAAACTCTATCATATGTGTCTCCAGGACTAGGGAGCAGCCTGAGCTGGCTACCCCCCTCAATCCCCTCCCTCAGAATGGGAGTAAAGAGGGAAGCACTGTGTAGGCTTTTTCTTTTTCAATTAACATGAGCTGAGATTTTGAACAGTGCAAGCCTAACACAGAAGCTTCTTCATAAAGCGAATTTAATATCACCGTCAGAAGCAAGGGCTGAGCCCGGTTACGGAACACAGAGTCAGGCACAGAGGGGTGCCGGTAGGCAGGCATCACGAGGGTCAGAGGCACATGGCCCTGCTCCGTTTTGCCCCATCTCAGCCCTTCTGCAGCCTGTACCAAGTGTGTCATGGATGTAACAGGCCATTTTCAATCTAAATCTTGTTATAGATTAATAAGCAAACATTTTCTTGCTTATTATGCAATTTATCATGATGAAAATTACATTGGACTCCTCAAGGCTACACGCTGATACATTCCTTTATTTAGAGCTGTGTATAGAGAGTTATACTAATCTTCATGACAGAAAAGGATGTGATAGCAAGATTTAAATTAGCTACCGAAGAGCTAAAAGTATTTGTGTCTGTGGACATACTACATGCAGATAAAACACACTGCATCTTTATGTTTGCTGATATAAGCTTCATGTAAACTGATTTAAAAGCAAAATAAAACAAAATATTAAATACTACACCTAAAATAAAGCCCACCACTTCTCCCAAGCAAGAAAACAAGACTGTATACTCTTGAAATTATGTTTAGATCAGCTTTGAAAATAGGCTATAGAATTAGGTCAAAACCAAACTGGAAGGCATACAGGGCAGCTGCAGCCAACAGGAGGGCAAAGGATTGGAAATATGTTCTGGGCTTTGCACAAAGGCCAGCTGCTCTTACTGTTGCTTCAAATTCAATGAGTCCAGTTCCCTCCTAATTCCTAATGTCAATCAAGAACCCTCAGGCCTCCTGTAGCCAAAAACTATCCTGGCTGCCGTTATGTCAAACTATTCCTTCTAGAATGGAGCAGCTCTTGACCTGCTGAACACTAAAACAATGACAATGGCATCACCACCCTTACTGGAACTGAGGTAAGAGATGAAGTGATTTGCTGAAGAACATACAGTTAGGGAGCGACACAGAGGTCATGTTTAGGAAGTGTCACAAAATGATGGCGATGGGGCAGCTGCCTAAATTGGAAATGAATACTGTCTCCTACCAATCCATCGTGGGACTTTGGGCTGGGCATGCCCAGTCTGTAGACAAAGCCACAGCATCCCAGTCTAGCCTTTTAATAGCTACTTTGATCTCCACTTCTTGAGCCTAGAGCCACAACAGATCATACGGGAACTGTGGGAAATGAGAAAGACAACCATGAAGAAAAGGGCAGAGAATTCTAGTTTTTTCCAAGGTCAACAGAGATCAGAATGAAATGCCATTCACTGAGAAAATCAACGAGGTGATAAACATTTACATTAAGAGAGGCATCATGGGCCAGTCAAGGATTCCTACCACTAGGAATTCATGCCTGTGAGGATGGCTATACTAAAAAAACAAAAACGGGGCGCCTAGGTGGCTCAGTTGGTTAAGTGTGTCTGACTCTTGGTTTTGGCTGAGTCATGATCTCAGAGTCATGGGATTGAGCCCTATGTTGAGGCCCACCTCAGGCTCTGTGCTCACCAAAGAGTCTGCTTGACCCTCTTCCTCTGCTCCTCCCCCTGTTCTTTCTTTCTCTAAAATAAATAAAATCTTTAAAAATAAATAAATAAAAATAAAAAATAAAAAACATTCCTCCAGGAATTAAGAGGCTGAGTTCTCAAGTTGACATTACCACTCCCAATCCCCTTCCCATCATTCCTGGCCACCTGGCCACCAACGGCTTCCCACTTACTTCATTTCAGCAGCTCCCTCAACTCATCTGCCTCCCTCTACTCTCATCATTGCTTCCCTGGATCTCTGCAATCACTGGTCCTTGACTGTGTGCGAGTGAAACCCCATTAAAGTGAACTTAAAAATTACCATGAGTATGAATGATTCCCCAAACTATTTGGCCATGTATTCTATCAGGAAAACATTTTTGAGCAAGTATGTGTGTGTGTGTGTATATATGTGTGTGTGTGTGTGTATATATATATATATATAATTTTCCTTAGAAGTGATATGTTTACACTCTTATTAGGCAGTACTATGTCAAGGCACAGTGTCATAGATCAGTTATTCACTGACTCAATGCTAAATCCCACATGTGCCCAAATTAGAGAAGTATACTTCCCCTTCCCTTCCTTGTCTATATCCAAAATTTCATATATTGAGATATTTATCTTTTTTTTTGTCAATTAAAAACACACAATCTAACAAGGGCAATCAATGACCTCGAACACAAATAAACAAATTACCAACCAAAAAAGACCACAAACAAAACCCTACATAATAACAGGACTTGAGCACATACTTGGCGAGCTGCTTCTCGGCATCAGCACAGAGTTCGAGAAGCCCCATGAGGACAGCAGACACGTCCATGTAAGGCTCCCAGACTGTGAAACCACGTCCAATCAGATCGATGGCTGTTCTTCGGATTGTACTGTGTGGAGGAAGTTTGGGGCTCGGGGGCTGCAGCAGAAGAAATGTCAGTGCCTTACCTGAAATTACAAAATAAAAGGCAGAGCAATAAAGTAATTTTACTTTTGTGATCTTTTCTTTGAAGATATTTTCAAAGTATAAACCACTTTTGATTTTCTTTTAACTGAACAGATGTTTTCAACAGTAAGACTATAAAAGATCTCAAGTTTACAGTTTGCTCAGCCACATACTTAAAAGAGATACGTTAGGCTACAATATTTTATACCATATTCTAAAATGTTTTAATTTCAAGAGAATTATGTATAATTAAATAAATTTCATTTCAAAACATACCAGTGATCCTAACTTCCAAACAAGGGTTCTCCCTACTCAACATTCTGCAAAATGGAGATGGTTTCAAATAATGTTAAATGGTATTCATCTTTCTTCTGTACCTAACAGAGTTCCTATGTCTAACACTTCCTTCAGTAACACATGTCATCACAGGTGATGTTTATCAGCAGGGATGAAGGATGAAGGTAGAGGTGTAGTTTTAAAAAAAGTTTCCCCCACAAGCATCTGTTTCTCCATACTCTGCTATACTGATCCAGCACAACTGTGTGAAGTATGTGGTAAATTCTTCACGCAGGTTTGGTAAAGAAATTAAAAGACAGTTCGATATCACTTCTAAACCTGATGAAATGATCTCGATTTTAATTAACATGTATTTCTTTATGTTGGAGATAATGCGAACAATTTGTATACATAAGCCTAATGGCCGTTAAGCTGTAAAAGCTCATCGATTTCAAAAGGCATTTTGACATTTACAAAAGAAAATAGGGATCGTAGCAACAGGGATCATGAAGAGCAAACTGCAATTTAGAAGAGGCTGTTTGTTTCTCGAGGGGAAGAAACAAAACCGTTTACAAATCACAGAACAGTACAGCAGACTGGTTAAGGGGCACACGGGTTTCAGATCTAAGACAGGGAAGTAACCACGGTTTCATAACTTATCAGGGGGCAGTTTCCCTGTCTTCAAGCGGGGAAAACAGCAGTCATCTCTCGCGCAGAGCACGAGTGCCGGATGAACGGACACATGCCAAGTGTCCTGCACCGGAGAGGGCTCCACCAACGGCAGTCAGGGCTCATGACGAATAGCGCCTTGAATTTGTCTGTTTTCAAAATTAAGAACGTAGCATATCGACTTTAATTCAATGCATTCAACAGATAAAACCATTTACTCATTTTTATGTCCTAGCCAACTGTTTAATGAGAGCCCAGAAAAGAGTCTGTGAATGCACTTTGTTCGTGGTTCAGAATACCTTCTGCCACAGAACCCTTGAAGAATCCGTTGAAATCCATCAGTCTTTTCTCCAGGAAACTACATACAATACATATACATATCCATCAAATTCTGCAAAAAAATTTCAAGGAGGCCACGGTTCTTGGGTCAACATCTCCTATTGTAAACTGAGAAAGTACGTATACATGGAAAGCCTCCTGGAGGAAACAGCTTGAAATTCAAGACTTCATTCATACGTGCATTTGAAAATTTTACTCTCCTACTTAGCCCTGTAAATGTCATATGAAAAGCAAGTTTTGTGGATCATAAAAATAGAAACTCCTTCAAAACAGGTGACCTACTGTTCTCTATTTCTCGGCAGCAGTTGCACATTCCTTATGGCATGACATTTTTAATTATAAGCCTTTCTGTGCATTTCCCATTGCTTGTGGCAGTGGGAACTATGTTTCATGCCACTTTCCATCTCCCACACCACTGAGCACAGTGCTCTGCACACATTACGGACCTACAATGGAACCATCTCTGCCGTGACTGCCTGTCTTTTTGTTTTTTTTAAGATTTTATTTATTTGACAGAAAGAGATCACAAGTAGGCAGAGAGAGAGAGAGAGAGAGAGAGAGAGAAAAGCAGGCTCCCTGCTGAGTAGAGAGCCTGATGTGGGACTCAGTCCCAGGACTCTGAGGTCATGACCTGAGCTGAAGGGAGAGGCCTAACCCACTGAGCCACCCAGGCGCCCCTGCATGTCCATTTCTAATGCCGCTCCCTGCTCCAGTTTGTCGGAATGAGGTTTCAAAATGTCAAGAAACCCACCACGTTTCTGTTATTCTTTCCTTTGAGGAAGTTTTAAGAGCCATGGAGAGAGCCCCCCTGCCGCTCTCTGCAGACACCCTGGAGCTCAAGCAGCAATGGATGTGACCCAGGGGACAGGGTTTCCTGAGGGTGTGTCCCTGGGAAGCAGGGTTGTGAAGGGGCTGGAAGGCTGTCGTTCAATACACGTTCTACCGCATTTCAGTCATCACTCTCCTTAACGCACTCCACAATTTCTGCATTCGGTACAGGCAGGAGCATTCTGGCGATCCTCGGGACCTTGCTGATTTCTCGCAGCCCCTGTGCGGGAACTCTGGGGGCAGCTCCCTTACCCACTCTGACAATTTTATCCGGAGAGCAAAAGTAAACCATTAAGTGGCTGCTTTCTTGATGTTTTTCATCATTTTTCTGACAAAGCAGGAAGGACAGCAGAAGGGATGTGATCACTTACCTTCTGACGAAATGATAGAAAAGAAGAATGAGTAAGCATACTTCAAAAGACTGCTGGCCTTGCAATGGTCCAGCAGGGTACCTGCCTCTCTCCTGCCAAGTGTGATCTACCCTCACACGAGGCCCAGCCCAGCAGGAAGTGCAGGTTCCCTACGGCCCCCGACATCCCCTCTCCTAAATCACTTTCTGTTTCATTCAATGATCTCATAAGTAAAATTCTTCTACAGCATCGCTCCCTCTTTAGTCGAGATCAGAGTCTCTGGGTAACACAAAGCAAAGATCCCCACAGTTCTGGCAGGCCATGTACGGGGCAGCAGGAGAGGCAGAGAGAAAAATGGTCTATTTAACACACACATTTTAAACCTACTAACTAGAGTCTGGGTTATTTTTCACTGGTCTGTTTTGGAATTATAAAGACAGAAGAATGTTAAAATTCCACACCCATCTCTGACAACTTATCCCAAGCAAAACATGTAAAATAAGAGAAGATGAAGAGGGTTCTCAAGTTGAACATTTTGATTTCTAGCTTGGCTGATTAATAAGACGCTTATAACTTTACCGCTACCAGGAACAATGACCCTGATGTTCTGAAGGAATACTCTGGATACCTAAGGCTTCAAACTTCCTAATCACAGACTCTTGCAGATGATATTAAGGACTGAGCCTTGAAGGAATGGTTATTATGATAATCCAAAGGGAGAGGTAAATTTAAAATTCCTTTTTCAACTTTAACTATATTCTCTACTTTAGGGTTTATCTGACTTATGTTTCCGTAAGAGACAGCTGCTCTGCAACATGGACCAAGGTAATAAAAAAACTAAAACTCACATACCCATCATATTCTCCCTTTTGACAGGAAAAGTCTCATGACAATTTTATGAAACTTTATCTCTCAGAATTTTCCTTAAACCTATGGTATCCAATAACAGTTGTATTTTAATCTGTATAAGATGAAATCTAATTTTGTATAAAAATATGTATTTATTTTATGTAAATGCCCCACTATTCCACAGTCCCTCACTGAATAAGCAAGACAGAGAATGATGTTATTATCTGCCATCATGACTAATTCCTTCATTAAAGGCTCTTTAATGGCAGTATTTAAAAGTTCAACTGGACTGACATTCATTCAAGGTTTTCCGCAATTTGGTCCCAAACCTATCCATCCAAAGATTCATGCAATTAACTATTTTACAGAGTGTTGCTATACAATACTAAGTCCTGGAGAAACAAAAGGAAAGAAGACTAAGGTCTTTCCCTCAAGGAAATGCATTCTAGTTCAGGAGACAGTTGAGCAAACAGGTAATCTGAATACATTCTGAATAGTGTTAGAATATTTAAAAGCACAAGGTGTAGACAGAACTTAATAGGGGCACTTAACCCTGTCCTAGAGGTATGAGAAGGAGTCCAGAGAAAGGTGACTTCTATACCCAAACCTGAAGACTGAGTAGGAATTAGCTACTCAAAGGAGAGGACGGTGGAAAGAATGCATTCCAGACAGAGAGAAGAGCATGTCTAAAGCCCAGGAAATGAGAAAGTAGCCATATCAGGGGGTTACACATAGTTCAGTATGGCTGGAAATTCTGCTGGGGAAAAAGGAAGAGGTTGAGGTGATGGGCAACGGGGAAAAGAGGACAGGTGGGTGAAACAGAACAGTGAGAAACGAGGCAGGACAGCGTATCACAGCCCAATCACAAAGGGCCTCATCTGCCATGCTGGAAGTTGTTTATTCTGGTGACAATGGGGAACCACTGGAAGTTTTAAGCAAAGGAAAGGTTTGATTAGATTTTCATTTTAGGGAGATCAATATTTGGGTTGTCTTGTGATTATAAAGGGGTAAGACCTATTGCCTTTTAATTCTGATCTACTCATTCCAAGACAAACGGATTCATTAGAATCACAGAATTTTCAAGGTGAAAGGACTTGAGAAAAATAGCATCCATTCCCGTGCTTCAGATGAGATAACCAAGAACTGTAGAAGGCAAGTGGTAAGCTGCAGGCCTGGGGAAGGAGTCCAGGCTTCTGTGGCCCAGGACATGTCTAATGGGCCAGTGTACAGGTCTGAACACAACTTGCATCTTTATGACCATGCTTTTATTCCTGATACTCTACCCAACTATGGATTCAAAACTATACCCTTTATGATCAATCTCTTTCTCCTAAATGAAGGCCTGATTTCAACTGCAGTTACTCTCTGCTCAGCAGTGAGCCTGCTTCCTCTCCCCTCTCTCTCTGCCTGCTTCTCTGCCTACTTGTGATCTGTCAAATAAATAAATAAAATCTTTAAAAAAAATAAAAAAATAAAGGAGTGCTTATATTCTTACTACTTTTTTGGTGAACAAAAGGTTTTTAAAAATTGATCAAGATAAAGGGGTGCTTGGGTGGCTCAGTCTATTAAACTTCCAACTCTTGATTTCAGCTCAGGTCAAGATCTCAGAGTTGGGAAATCCAGCCCCATGTCAGGCTCTGCTTCCAGTGGAGAGTTTGCCTAAGATTCTCTTTTTCTCTCTCTGTCTCTGCCCCATCCCTCCCGCCCCCACATGCGTGTGCCTTCTCTTCCTCTAAAATAAATAAATATTTTAAAAAAATTGGTGAAGATAGTGTTATTTTTTAAATGTCCGTTGTGAGCAAAATAAAAAATGTAAAACATTGTTCCATACTCTCAGATTTTATTTTCGGAAATTTTACTGGCCCACAATATCTGAAGTTTGGAAACCATTACCATTTATAATAAATGGTAATACAGGGGGTACACAGAGTAATACAGAGGGAACAGAGGGCACCTTCTCCCATCATGAGTATCAAAATTAAGATTTCTACTACGGGTCCCTGGCTCTTACCTGAGAATGCCAAGATGCTCCTAATTCACTTTGTTACAGGATAGGATTCAGCATTATTCAAGTAATTCTGGGACCATATTAAAGGTTCATTTATCAAATTACTAGTCTTTCTCACCCACGAGATAGGTACATAATCGATACTCTGGCAGCTTCATAGTGGGAATCTAGCAGGTAACACACCACCACCACATCACTGTGTATGTCCAGCCAGAAGTACAAATGCACTACCAAAACTGCAGACATGCTCAGAACAGTGGAAAACACGTCAAAATAAAACAAAACGCTTTGAAAAGCAGAAAGCACTAAAATCCAGCACCGGATAAATCACAATTAACTTAGAACCTCTGGCTGTCTGAATTCTGTTGTCACAGAGTCAAGAGTCAAAAAACAACTGCTCATATTTTGGTGCTATTTTATCCCAAGCTTTTCAGTTCAAGCGTTTTTTTTTTGAAAAGTGCTCCGCCTTTATTCTCACTGTTTTTTAAAAAGTGCTACCTAAGAGCAAAGCCGCAAGACAATTATTTATGCTTTGCTGTAACAGCAAAATACTAAACATGAGGAAAGGACAGAGACAGAGATAGCCAAATAAGACTACAAGAGCAGTGATTAAAGAGCTGCCAGTATTCCACCATGACTAGCTTGTTGCTTTGGCGAGACGAATACTGCCCCATCATGAACCGACTAGTGAAAAAACACCAATTCAAAACATTTTTGCACTAATTGGCTGGTAATGACTAGCTCTTTCAAAAGACTAACATACAAGCCAGCACACACACATGCATACGCGCGCATGTGTGCACTATTACTTAGGTCTTCTGGGGCATTTCTTCATCCTTATCATAAAGTGTGGATTCCCTTTATTAACGTACCTTACATTTATGGAATGCTTTTTTTATGAAAACACTTAAATTAACTATAAAAAACTGTATTTCTATATTTCTATACGCACTGGGTGTTATTTTAAGCACCACTTGATAATAAATAACACTTATCTTAGTTTTTTCTCCTCTTGCATTTCTAATGAGGGTAGAGACTAACCCTGACAGTAGTTGTTCTCTACAGCCTCTTAAACTGATTTTATTCACTTATTCACACACACATACAGGGTCAACTGCCAGTTATATACACCAATACAATACTTTTAATACTAACCGAAACCTTGATTTTCATATACAGATCCTGCTAACAGGACATGTTCATGACATGAACATGAGTCTTGTAGTGGTGTTTCTTTACACAGTTTCTATTTGTGATGAAATTGCACTAAATAGGAAAGGATCACTTAAAAAGTTGTAGAATTGATATTTTTGTCCCAGTTTTCCATTTGTAATTTTTATTTCCTTTGGGGGAAAGCTAACTTTTCCCCTCCATACTTCCTTGACCTGTTAAGACCTTTATAGAAGTCCTGTGGTTACCTCATAGGCAGATTCTAGAACGAGCTATCAAGCCCTCTAGCAACCAGCACACCCTGAATGAAGAAGGAAACAGCACTGGCTAACTAAAGGGACTGAAGAAGGCAGTGTGGGAGGGCTGAGCATGAGAAGGGGACAGGGGACTTCTGTTACGGAATGCTTCCTTGCTGCAGGCAAGGGAACCTGGATTTTATGGCAGCCAATGCTTTCGGAAAACCAGTGGCCAGCGTGAGGATTTTAAAGAACTAGAACTTAAAAGAGAAGCTGGAGTCATGCCATTTTTATCAAGGGAGAATGAAATTTGCTTACTGGAATTATTACAAAGTCATAGTATTTCAGAGAATTTTTCAAAGAGCCCTTAGAGAGCCTTCATAATTATTGTGGCTGTCCCATTGGCAGATAATATACAAACCATTTTCTTGAGCTCTGGTCCCTCCTAGGCCAGTCAGGCCAGTCAATGGGCCTAGTTAGAAGAAATTTGTTCCTCCTACTTAAAAAATACCACGAATGAAGAAATGGCCACGAATCACCCTTGGCTCTGAATAGCAGAGGAGGGGGAAAAAGGTCATATTAAAAAAAATGCGTTAATTAACAGTTCAATTACAAGGAAATTCCTATGGGAGAACACATTATATGCACTTTAAACCAAATGAATTTATGATGATTTATGCCATTACAATGAGTGCAAAATGAATTAATAATGATTGGCCACTTATTTCAAAGTGTAACCAAGTGAAGGAAGCCTTTTCCCACTTGTTCATGTCCATCAAAGAACAAGGATGGCAGAGTGCCATCTGGAATTCTGTTCCTTTGCTTTATACAGTAACTTGATTTAATTAAAAACAATTCCAATCTAGTGTGCATTGTTCATGGATACGGACTAATTAACAAACACTTCTATAACAAATGCCTTGTATTAATGTAGTTATTAAAAACTGTTAACCTGTTTGCATCCTGCATTGCACAAAAACAAAGTCATTTTTTTAATAAAAAGCATGAAGTAATTGTTAAATTAGGAAACCAATTTAACAAAAATATTTTAAAACTCATTAATCTACTATCCATTTTATCAAAACAGTCCTATTTCAATGTAATTTGCTATTTCTTGTCCTATAATCAGAAGACTCTAAAATCCCAATGCTCTTTGATTCAAAGTACATTTTTTTCAATTCTACTGAATTTCAAATTATGTCATACCATGAAATTTAAAAATTATTTTGGCTTCTAGTATTTGATATATTTTGGATGGCAAACTAAGATTAGGGAGTCTTACCTTCCTATGAACAAAATGATACGATTTATTGCAGATAGTCTTTTTCTGCCTTAGGAATGTAAAGACTGCTGAGTTTTGGACAATCTGAGAGTCAGCAATAAAGAAGTAAAATAACAGAAGTGGATGTTTATGATATCAAAGAAGTAAAGAAAAATCCGTTAATCTAGAAAATTTTTAATTAAGCAATCCAAATACTTCTATGCCTTGTTCTCAAAAGGTGCAGATGGTAAACAGCATGAATGAGTGGAAGGTGGATGGCGGCAGGCAAAAACACACCAGCTAATTTAGGTTCTACTGTAGCACCTACTAGCTGCGTGAGCCTCTATTCATGCAGTGTTCGCTAGTGCTTGCTACGTCCCAGGCACTGCTTTTAAGCACGGGTCAACAAGATCTGTGCTCTCACAGAGCCTACATTCCAGTTGGGCCAGAAGGACCAAAAGAACAAATAGATATGTCAAGGAGTATGAAGTCCTGCGAAGAAAAATAAAGCAAGATAAGAGCCTAGAAAGTGAGAAAAGGACTGCAGAAGGTGACATCTGAACAAAGGCCTGAGTGAAATGAAAAAGAGGCACGTCAGCATGTGTGGGAGAAGCATTCTAGGCGGAGGGGATGGCACAAAAGCCCTGTGGTAGGCAGGGATCTCTAAGGGCCAGCAGGAAGTCCAGAGTGGTCCGATGGCAGTGAAGAAGGACAAGGTAAAAGGACATGAAATCAGAGAGTCAACCTTGGGATGGATCACACAAGGTCTTTTCCCTGTGGGGCTGTAAGTGTTATGCACTCATGGAAGTTATGTGGAGGAGAGTGACATGACCCGCCCCGCCGTCAACCAGAAAGTATCGGGGTGCCACGTACAGAACAGATTGAGGCAGGTGGGGGGAGTGAGTCACATTAGGGAGGCCAACTGGGAGGTTCTTAAAATGGTTCAGGCAAGAGATAATGACGGCATGGGCTAAAACAGTAGTGACACAGTTCTCATACTGTGTAAACTCTGGATTTTAAAAAAAATTAGAAGATAGAGCTGACAGGATTCACTGAGGGACTGGATGTAAACACAGGATGGAAAGAAGCAAAATGGATTCTAGGCATTTGGGCATGAACAGCTATGTGAATGGTGGTGACACTCACTAAATGCGAGAAGGTGTTTTTGGTTTTGTTTTTTTTTTTTAATTTGTTTTTGAAGTAGGAACAATAATCCAAATTTTCATTTTAGGCACTTCCAGTTTGAGATACATGTCAGACATGTGAGGACAGATTTCAGATAAACTACTGGATGTATGAGGAGGAGGCTGGTGTGGAAACCAGGGCGGGAACTGAGAAGTTAGAAATCACACATGTACACACGCGCTGAAGCCACGGAACTGGAGGTAATGCCTGGGGAATGAGGATAGGTACAAAGGAAAGGGGGAACACCAAAACCGAGTACAAGTGGCAAATGAGGTAGGAGAAATGGAAAAGGACAATGTCAGAGAAACCCAGAAGAGGTGCAGGTTTAACACAGCTGAATGACGTGCTATCAAGAGACAGACAAGACGAGAGACGAGAGCTGAGATTTGCTTAGTGGCTTTGGCAACACGGAAGTCACTGGTTATCTTGCGGAAAAGGTTTCAGTAGAGTGAAAGTTAGAAAAGCCTGAATGAAGCAGATTCAGGAAAAAGACGATGACTGAGAAAGCAGGGAAGGTAAACTGCATGAGTATGTGGTACAGAATGTATACAATTATGTAGATTAAAGTATTTGTATTTTCCTACAACAGTGATTTCTTTTTTTTTTTTTAATTTTTTTTAAAATTTATTTGTCAGAGAGAGAGGGAGAGAGAGAGCGAGCGAGCACAGGCAGACAGAGTGGCAGGCAGAGGCAGAGGGAGAAGCAGGCTCCCTGCCGAGCAAGGAGCCCGATGTGGGACTCGATCCCAGGACGCTGGGATCATGACCTGAGCCGAAGGCAGCCACTTAACCAACTGAGCCACCCAGGCGTCCCTACAACAGTGATTTCTTAATAACTACTTAATAATTATACGGTGTTCACGTTACCTTCTCCAGATAAGTATGATGGATGAAACAGATAGGAGTGTCTGGTTGACGTGACATATATTTCTCAGTGTGTTCCACACATATCTTCTACAGGCTTCTCCGAATCTCATCACCTCCACGAACCAACCAATCACAGTGAGTCTCTGGCCTTCAAAGCAGAGACTGGTCTTTCCAGAGATGAAGCCCCCCAACATGGCAGCTTCATTCATGTCCGATCAGGAATGCATCATAAGCCTTCCTAGTCATCTGTATACCATTAAACATCCTGTGAGAGGGGCTTGCCAGATGGATTATAAGATTCTGAAGATGCTGATGTACTTTTCCAAAATTACTGACTTACTGCTTGATCAAAGCCTCATGACCAGTTCTTTTGCCCATTTGTAATACGCAAGGGGTTTTAGAATTTAATTATTAAAAAGTACATGAAATCTAAATAAATAAAATCTTTTAAAAAGTGGGGGGCGCCTGGGTGACTCAATCGGTTAAGCTTCTGCCTTTGGCTCAGGTCATGATCCCAGAGTCCTGGGATGGAGCCCTGCACCAGGCTCCCTGCTCAGTGAGGAGTCTGCTTCTCCCTCTCCCTCTGCCTACCCTCCCCCTGCTTGTACTCTCTCTCTGTCCAAACAATAAAATCTTAAATAAAAATAAAAAATACATGAAATCAAAAACATTGACCTTGGGCGCCTGGGTGGCTCAGTGGGTTAAAGCCTCTGCCTCCGGCTCAGGTCATGATCCCAGCGTCCTGGGATCGAGCCCCGCATCGGGCTCTCTGCCTGGTGGGGAGCCTTCTTCCCCCTCTCTTTCTGCCTGCCTCTCTGCCTACTTGTGATCTCTGTCTGTCAAATAAATAAATAAAATCTTTAAAACAAAAAACAAAAAAACAAAACAAAAAACAAAACAAAACATTGACCTTTCCCCAAAAATACCACTGTTAACCAAAAGTATAGGAAAACTGAAATACTTCATGATAATTTCATAACAGCATACTCTCAACATAATTTTATAAGTAGTCTAGTGGAGATGAAAATCATATGCACGATTAGTTGATCTCTTTTCTAATAAACACAGTAAAACATTCACCTGGAACACAGAGCTGCTGAATGTTAACCCTTCACAAACAGGTCATCAAAGACGAGAAACAGCTCCCTGCCCTTAGCAGCCACTAAATATTAAGTCAACTGTGAGATGAAGACTAGAGTAACCCGAGGAGAAATAAATTCAGAATCGCTTTACATGCGAGCAAATAAACAAATGCTAACATTCTCAGTGCGAGCATTCTAAATGTTTCCTTTCTACACATTTATTTTATTGAAGTTGAGCAAGGGAGGAAAAAAAAAAGATGAGCAAACAAAAGTCACTCTGCTACCCGTTTCTCAGTCTGGACATCTTTGTTTAAGCTTTGACTTGGCTTAAATGAACGAATTAATATTGACAAAAACATCAACTAAGCTAATGAGTTGTTAGTTAAGGCAATAAACATGTCACATTAGAGTCAGCGCAGTAAAGAGGTAATTAGCCCTGGAAAAGCCCTGCTGATTGGAGCTGTTGAGATCCTCTGCTCTTAACCTTTGAGTCCATTATCCAGCCCAGGAGTGGTGGCTATGTTAATAGGAACTCGCTGGTAAACATCAGCTGGGCTGGCACTGCTAGACCTGCAAACAAATTCTGGGATGAAAGGGGCGCTGGTAGGCTTACAAAACCGCCATCAACAAAACTCTGTGCTCTTTGAGGAACCGATATTCATGTCCAACAGAGAAGGCAAATATATTTCCAAAGAAATATTTGTGGGTATATATATTTTTTAACAAAAAAATACTTAGCAATATATTAAGTAACATCCAATGAGACGAAGGAAGTCACTTTAATCACAAAATACTCTCCAATCTGCAAATAAGGATGCCCTGACCCTTTCAAGATAAAGCACAAGATACTAAGTATGATGAACTCCTAAGCTATAAAAGCAACCAAGATCACAATTAAAAATCATAGCTAATAAATTACATTCATTTAAGACCAAAAAAACCCTACATGCCATTATACTTCTAAAATACCTATGTTTACATGAATAATTATAAATTGTCCTTCAGAGCAGTTTGCTCTGTAAGATCTTTGCTTTTTTTGTTTTGTTTTTTAACTTCTCACTAATTTTACTGATGTGGCTTTGAAACAACACTAACATTTCAAAGTCCATGCTGAAAAAGAAATTAGATTCTTACAGAAATATCACAAATAGGAAGAGAGAAATTACACAGGAATTAAAACAGAACATGTATAATAAAATGTCCACTCTATTACTGGACCATGACTGAAATAAAGCAAAAGGTCATATTGGAGAGTACAATGTGAACTTGCATAATAAATTCCAAAAAAATTGTCAAGTGGACTAAATTGTGACACTGCTTCTAATATTACGTATGCCTATAAATGTATTAATTGATACTAATATATGCATTGAAATAGGTTAGATTGAGATCATATTATCAGAAAATACATATTTTTTGCCTTTTGGAAACTAGCCTTTGAGTTAAAAGCAAACATACACATTCAAGATAAATACTACACTGCCATTCATTTTGCATACTTTAATAATTTTAAGCTATTTGCTTTTACAGAGGAAGAAAATATTCCATCCTAATTCTGTTATTACGTAAATTTGATAGTGGGGTTGTCAGATATGCAGTTCCTTGCCACTACTCTGTGCATGTATGTGCAGTCTGTGTCTGGGTGTTAGAGGAGGAGAGACGTGGGACATTTACTATACAGTAAATCAATATGTGCTCTCTTTTCTCAGGCTGAGTAATTTCGAAAGGGACAGGAAGCAATTAGCTCCCTCATACCTTATTGGGCAGTGTATGGTTTTAACATTTTTCCCTCTCAATACAGCTTTCTACTAAATTTGCAAAAACAGCTGTATATGGCTTAATTTTCCTTAGTTAATTCTTTACATAATTAAATTTAGACTGAAAAGTACTACAGACCAGTCTTCATTTTCAATGGAAGATGAACCAAGAAGTAATGCTGCAAACTAAAATAAGAAATACATTTTTTGTTGTTTTATTGTCCCTGACAGCTAAGTGTAACCTGAAAAAATACACGACAGTATTTACTTCTTCTATTAGACAGAGAACACATGAAAATGCCCAAATACTTCAAAGTTGTCCAGGAGCAATAAAGAAAAATAAGGTTGTCAAAATATTTTTAAGACTACACCCATACAATAAATCCAGCGCTGTAATTATTCATATACTTTCATATCTAAGCAGTGTATCACAGAACAATAGTGTTCAATCTTTTTTCTATCCTAACATACTTGCAGAATGTGACATATTACCAAACCATTTCTTAAAGTGACAGAATGAGGGTAACAAAATCGTGCCATAAACATAATTTGATGTGTTAACCCACTTCACACCCCGCCCTTCCCACTTGCAGTCGGGAAACCACAGTCTCCACCCCAACCTATCCTCTATACACCCCATGACTG
This sequence comes from Mellivora capensis, assembly GCA_004024625.1. Lineage (NCBI taxonomy): Eukaryota > Metazoa > Chordata > Mammalia > Carnivora > Mustelidae > Mellivora > Mellivora capensis. The sequence goes on along the minus strand of PISX010001983.1, from coordinate 123,990 downwards.
AAAATCCATGGAGCATGGTATAGAGCTATGAAGTGTGATCTAAATTCTAATCCTACACCCACAATTTGCTAAGTTAGATCTCAGGCAATATGAACTGGATATTAGTTTCCTCATCTGAGATAAAATGAGATGGAGAAAAGACTTATTTCTTGAGTTGACAGGAATATTAAATGACAGAACATGCATCAAGCCTAAAACGGGTAGGCTTTTTTTTTTTTAAGATTTTAATTATTTATTTGACAGACAGACAGAGATCACAAGTAGACAGAGAGGCAGACAGAGTGGGGGAAGCAGGCTCCCTGCTGAGCAGAGAGCCCAATGTGGGGCTCTATCCCAGGACCCTGAGATCATGACCTGAGCCGAAGGCAGAGGCTTAATCAACTGAGCCACGCAGGCACCCCACGGGGGTAGACTCTTAATAAATTCTTCTTCAGGTTCCTGAACACAATTACACAAAAATTGTTAATTATTTTCTTCAACCACAGACATTTATTTGTATATTATCCTAAGACTTCAAAAACTGACTTTTGAAAAAGGAAAACTAGTGTGACTCTAGTCCTCTTAAAAATATGTAACATCAAGGGGCATCTGGGTGGCTCAGTCGGTTAAGTGTTCCACTTCGGCCTAGGTCATGATCTTGAGGTCATGAGACTGAGCCCGACACTGGGCTCTGTGCTCAGTGGGGAGTCTGCTTGAGATTCTTTCTCCCTCTCCTTCTGTCCCTCTCCTGACTCATACCTGCTCTCTCTCTCAAATAAGTAAAATCTTAAAAATTTTTAAAAAAATATATATGATATCAAGCATTTTACCATTCAGAAAAAACAGTAAAATGAATGAATGAATGGAAGGAAAGTGGTAAAAAGGAAAATTATATTTGCTGCCTGGTGGGTGCCATGTACTGTTTTGAATGCTTTACCTCTAGGGTTTCGTTTAATGCTGAAAATAGTCCTGGGAGGAATATATTAGTTTCAGTTTTGAAGATGAGGAAAATTGCTTCTCAGAAACCTTAAATACCTCATTCTAGATCATACTATGAAAAATGCCAAATAGCGTTTACCTGACATGAAATCCTCTGTTCATTATACTTTATACAGTAGTTATTTAAAAATAATAGGCTATGCCATATTCCAGACTTAAGATCATATCTGCAAATGATTTTGTTTAATATTGCAAATGAAATACACCATATTATTTCTCGCCTGGTAATCCCAGAAATCATAAATTGGCTTCATGATGATCGAGAAAGCACTGAATCATTTTAACATACATGGGAAGTAAAAAGCCTAACCGGCAGAGCCCCTCAAGGAATACTGACATTGTTTATCTGAATAATCTGCATATATTAACACATAACAAGCAGACAGAGAAAGGCAAACAAATATTCTAATACTGGTTTTCTAACCTTTTCCCTGCTAACTCTGGCCTAGTTAAACTGGGTTAGCAATGCTATTTTTCTTCCTCTCAAAATCTATAGAGGGTGAATCAAATGTGAAAGCAAGATCAATTCTGTTCTAAGACAGTAAATGAGCTTAAGATCAGATCTGTTTCAGTTTATGAAGAGAATCTAATTATGCTAGCTTAAATATATGTTCACAGAACATATATTACAGAGTCAGGAAAAAGAGAAAATACCCTCACCCCACTGATAAGCAAATTTCATGGACACTGATAAGGTTAAAAAAAAAAAAAAATCAGGCCCACAGGCCACACCGTCCCTAAAGCGAAAGCTACAGAGCAAAATATCTTCACCCATCATATTTTTATAAGAGTCAAGAGCCGGAATGGTCCAACCTCATTCCATTCATTCCAACAGAGGCCCCAAGAGGTTGTGTGGCTTACTTTACATTAAAGAGCAAGCGCTACGGCCTTCCAGAAGCCAAAGCTCCTGGCTCAAAAACCCGCATTCCCTCTATGGTAATACAAGGTCTCCACAATAAGTGAGGTTCAAAATGACCGTCATCATACTGCATCAATCACAACCACATCGCCGGGCACACTGTCTGGTACCGAGGAAGCAAAAATTAAAAATATTTGTGGAATGAACGAATGGACTTGATTCACACTTCACCATCCACATTTTAACTACTTTTCAAGGGTCTTGGTTAAGTTTTCTTTTATTTACCAAGCTTTGCTGGTCACTCCCAACTACTGTGTCCCTGAATTTCTGGAGCACATCTTTTCATTCCAAGAAATACTAGACTTAGGAAGCTCCAAATTACGTAAGATTTCAAAAATGGTCTGACCCAGAAGTGTCCAGTCCTGGTATTTAGGATCACCTGATGAGCTTAATGAAAACCCAACTTTGTGGCTTCATGGAGACCTACAGAGTCAGAATGCAGAGTCAGGTGGCACGGAGTTCCCTCCTCTGGGGGGCAAACAGTTCTACTGTACATCTTGTTTATTATATAAAATTTCAAACATATACAAGAAGAGTATAGTAAGCCTTGCTGTAACTATCATCCAGCTTCCAGTTTTAAATTCCTGGCTGATCTTGTATGCACCTATATCCTCACTCACCCTCCCCAGCACCCTGAATTACTTTGTAGTAAATCTCATCTACGATTCTTCAGTACATATGTCTAAAAGATTGGGACTTCCAATAAACATAATCACAATATTATTACTACAGCTAAACAAAATGATCAATAATTCCATATCATCAAATAGCCAGACCGTCAGCTTTCACATCTTGTTTTCTTCCTGTTGCCCTCTCTCTTTCTTCCCTCTCACCTTCTTCCTTTGTCTCTCCAATCATAATCCAACTATGTCCCTTAAATCTCAATCTAGGGGCGCTTGGGTGGTTCGGCTGGTTATGACTGACTCTTGATTTCAGCTCAGGTTATGATCTCAGGATTGTGAGACGGAGCCCTGCATGCTGCTACCCATCTCCTCGAGTGTGTGAATACTCTCTCTCTCTCAAAAAAAAATTTCAATCTACAGGTTGCTCCCCAGCCCCTGCTCTTCTGGAAGAAATCCGTTCTTTTGTCCCACAGAGTTTTTAAAAATCCAGATCCTGCTGATTATTCCTTTATTCCTATATTCTTCTGACCTCTGTGTGTCCTATAAACTGATAGGACAGATTCAGGTTTGAATTTTTATTTTACTATTTTTACTAATTCTTATTTCTGCTATTTACTATTATTATTTTTATTTTTACTATTTCTTATTTTACTATTACTATTTTTACTATTTTAACTTTTACTATTTTATTTTTACTATGTTCTTATGTATTTCTATCCAGAAGTAAATAACGTCTGGCTGTCTCTTTTTGGGGGGTCATTAGGAGTGACTGTTCAAGTTCATTAATTGATGAGGGTGGCACAGTGGTGATATTCTATTACCCCTTCTTCATGTATTTTGCTAGAATACTGTTATAAAGAGGCATTTTCTCTCATCAACCATTTGATTATTCTGAGTTACATTTGTACAGAAAACATAGGATTACTATTTATTTCCCTTTATTTACCAATTTTCAAAATTATAAGTTAATTCTCTTGCTTCATTCAAAAGTGACACAGAAGTTTGTGTGATCCTCCCCTCCCCCCGCCCAAGGATCATTGTGAACTCTCTGTTTCAACCCATTGCTGTTATTTGTGTTGTTGCTTTTTTACTTTGTTTATGGTATCTTATATAAATAAATACAGAAATTGCTTCTGGAATCTGAATCATTGTGTACAGAGGTATTTCCACATTAGACTAGTTTTCTTTGAGCACTTGTATGATTTTACAACAAATATAAATAAAATCTCAAGTAGAATCATTACCAGGAAATAGAAAATAGATTGCGTGTCTTAAATTCTAAGTTCTTAGGGCACTAACATCTGTATTTTTAAATCCATCAGAATAAAAGTAGTTAGAAACAAAACAGAAATCCCAATACACCTTCTAAAAATTACCTGTAATCAAAATGGGAACTAATACAATGCAGGAGTTTCTCAATTGTTTTAAATATTTCTTAAATTTTAGGCTTAATTTTAACTTTCAGTCTTTTTCATCATAGTTCTGCCTTCTACATACTCTCTAAACCATACTTATCTTTCAGTATCTGTGAGAAGATCTATATACCCTCTTACTCTACTTGTAAATAGCGTCATGCCAATTTTCTACACTCAGAATATCTGCCCTAATATGTACTTCGACCTGCTTCATTCCTTCCAATCTTCTCAATGTTCTATAAAACAAGTTAAAATTTTTTAAAATGACCACACCACAAGATTCTTGCCATTTTGAGGGGAAAAGGCCAAAGAAAAGGATATCTGAAAATGATGTTTCCTCAGTATGATAATGCATTTAAACATGAATTTCCACAGTCACTTAATAATTATAATTGGAGCAAAAGACTCTGCATACTGGATTCCTTTCTCTCAGTAATGCACTTAACTTGGTTTCTGCATGTGGAAATCAGAAATAACAGCCTATCTCTAGTGTTTTGTGAAAATACAATAATGCCCCACATAAAATCATCTGAGTATCTTGTAATCAAAAGACCACGCAAAACACATAATTGCCAAAAAAGTTAGGCTAATGTTGTTACCAAGTATTGAAGCAATTAAGGGCAAAACATTCCATTTAATAGCTTAACAGCTGAGGTTCTAAAACATAACACTGCATTAAAAATTAGTCTTTGTATTTTCATATTCAAGATAAAAGAGTTCTAGAAATTTATCAACCCATTAACTATAAACATTGTACTAGCTGCACATTAAATGGAAAACTGTGAATCATTACAAAGGAGTTTTCTGGATGGCTCACTGTTATCTAAATATACTGTGAACCATGGTAAGAGTGAATCAGACTAGGTCCCAATCAAAAATTTTAAATAAATTACTTTCTGGATAATAAGAAAAAGTGATTGCTTATCGCCAGTGAGATGGTAGTAGGGCCTACTGCCGTCTGTAGCGCTTTTCTTAAAGTTGAAAGAAGAACCCAAAAGCCAACTTCTATTAAAAATGGCAAAACAAGGACACGTGGGTAGCTCAGTTGTCTCCCCTGGGCAGATCCTGGGATCTGCCTACTCCACAAGCTCCCCGCTGGGTGGGGATTCTGCTTCTCCCTCTCTCTGCCCCTTCCCCTGCTCCTTTTTTCTCTCTCCCCCATGTGTGCTCAGGTGCTCTCACTCTCATATAAATAAATAAAATCTTTAAAAAAAAAAAAAAAAAAGGAAAAGCAAATATGTCAACTGGTCACTGTTTTACTACTGGCCATAGCTCAACTCTCAAAATACATCTTACCACATGAATGAAGACTATTAAAAATATCAAACTACTGCCAATTTCATCCATAGAACTAAAAAGACCCCAATGACTCTCCTCATTAGGAAATATCAGGAGATAAATGTGGGCCAGTAGAAAATGCACAGCCTCAAAAGTGGAGGAGGTTACTTTCCAAAAGCATCTTTTCAGGCAAGGCTGTCATTAACTACATAATGCAAGTGCCACCCGAGGCACTAAGATACAATACCATCAAAGGGAGATCACCTTGATACTTAAAAGTCAGAAAGGCAGCACAGAGTACAGAAATAAAAATCTGTTGGTAGGTGTGTCGAGAAGGCAGCCATGTAAGCCGATATGAATTACCTTATGTGTGAGGAATGTACATAATCCTAGACCTAAGACACATTGTTCAGAGACTGAAAAATTTGTTGACCAAAGTATTTTCTGCCAATACAGTGATGAGGATCATACTTCTGCCACCATGGTATATGGCTGTCATAAATTACTCGTTAGCTGGATTTTCCTTAACATCATTTCTTCTCTCATTCAGGTTGTTTTTTTTTTTAAGATTTTATTTATTTATTTGACAGAGAGAGATCACAAGTAGGCAGAGAGGCAGGCTCCCCGCTGAGCAGAGAGCCCAATGTGGGGCTCAATCCCAGGACCCTGAGATCATGACCAGAGCCGAAGGCAGAGGCTTAACCCACTGAGCCACCCAGACGCCCCTCTCTCATACAGTTTTTAAGTTGGGTTCTTATACAATTTGTTTTAATAACTTGGAGCTCCCCTAATATCATCGCAGAGCTGATACTTTACTATTAGGTTGAACCACGTGAAATTGCCAATATTTTACCATCTTTGACTTCAAAGAAGTCAATTTCAAAGAATGGCAATTTCAAATGATATATGCTAATACTTGATACCTCACAGTCCTCTCTCTATAGCTACACCAGAAACACATACATTTAAAGAGAATAATCAAATGAGGCTTCCATTTGTGTGCACTTCAGTGACTATATATGATTTAAGGGTGCATTAAATGTGAAAGGCAGTAACACTTCAAGCTTTCACATCCATCAAAAAAGCACATTATATCTATATATAGAGATAGATATATCTATCTATCTATCTCTATATATATCTCCTATATAAAAATGTCCACGAAGGCAAATTCTACTTTCCAGCTACCCAAATTAACTTGACTGACAACTTATAGGTTCAGCACAATGATTTCTGGGCAATGAAAACAGCTTGAATGACACAATGCATAGAACCATAGAATACTGCTATCCTTGAGAAGTGGTCACATCAATATTGTAGGACTCGTGCTACCGCCCAGAAGTCCTCTCTTCCCAGAAGCAGAGTGGCCTGCTCCACTCACGCCAACTGCCGCGGGAAGCTCAGTCACGGAACCAACACTGGAGACGTGCTGAGAAGACTGTTCTGTAATGTGACGGCTGGTCAGACAAAGGAGAATTTTAAATGAGCTTGGGCTCAATACATTACCTTCTCTTGGCCCGAAATTCTTTTCTAGTGCTTAAGTCTGAAGAATTCTCCATCTGCCGATAGTGTTCCCCCTTTAAGCTGCTCAACACGAAAACATCAGTAAATCCCCTGCTTGCCATTTTTATTTTTTTGTAACTCACAGAATGCTGTCCCAGTGAACAGACAACTGCAGCTAAAATGGATGGCACTGCAACATTTTACAACATACAACAGGACTCGGCTGCCTTTTCTGTTTTGGAGAAAATACACTGTAATGTCCACTAGGTCTGAGGATAAGAGATTATAGGAACCATGTCTTTAGTCTGATAAAGTAGCTAGTAGCAAGCCCAGAAATCCATAGCAATTAAAAGGCAAATAAAAGTTAAATATAGAATTTGTACATCTATTATACATTATAATCAAAGATCTGATCTTGTTAGCCAATCATTAATTATTCCTTACCACTAACATCCTCTACAGTTGTAGGTAAGTGATGGAACATTACTAGGCCATTGAAATGCAAATTTGGGGGCAACAGTTATCAACCATCATTTATTTATCTGTAAATGCAAAATGGAGTTAGTTGTGTGGACCACCCACAGGCAGGGCTCAGGTCTCATTCTCTGTTTTAAACCCACTCCTTCCAACACTATAAGACTATATTGCCTAGACATCCGCAAGGTGATAAAGGTCCTCCTCAGAGTGAAGAAACAAAAGAGAACAATTTCTCTTATTGGTCTCATAGAACTTATAATAAATACTACAGTGACTCTTAAATACTAAGTATTTACAGAGGACAAAATTACCTCATTATAAAGGACCAAGCAGAGAAGGAAACTTAAGTAATCTGACAGTTCTGACTGAGGAGACTGTATCTCTTAGAATTAGAATGATAAATGATGACTTCTGGGCCAGTTTTCAATGTGTAGTAGCTCAACTAAAAATCCACTGTTTGCCCCTACTGCTTCGTAATGCTCGAGCTGGACTCTGTGAATATCTCCCTTGCCAGCTAGTGGGAACTGTTCAGCTTCGTCACTGGAGGTCAACAGAGTCAGAGACATTTCCCTCCAGGTGAAAAGGGCCGACTGCTCCTACACAGTAGCTTAGATCAGCTCCCGCCCTCCAGCAAGGCTGCTTCACAGCAGGGCCACCCCCCAGCTCTCCAGCAACGTCAGGACCTGCTCCAAGCTGCTGTGCCCACTGACCCAAGGCACTACCAGGCCACTTCCACCCAGGCCCACTGGCAAGTTTCTCCACCTCCCTCAGGCTAGGTGCTTCCTTCTCTGAAGAAGTCTAATCTTGGAGGAAAGTCCTTGGTCCCTTCATCATCTTTTTCACCTCACCTCAGACTAGGTGGTAGCCACTATCTCCCGCGTGCTACCTGTAGTAGCTTACCACTTTCTACCAGGAAGCAATTCTTTATAATTTCCCTGCTCAGATAACTGACGTGGTTTCTGTCTCCTGACTGATATATCTCCCTTCTTTCCCTTCAAGAATTATCAGGAATCAGTACCATACTACCTCAAAGTAACTGCTTTTACTGCTCTGCACAGAGACTACCATACAACTTTTATGGTCTTCAAGAAGGTTCTACTTCCTTTCTTCACACAATCTAGAAGTAGCACATTTAGATGCTATAAGAATTCTCCAAAATGTCTAGCTTGATTTAACCTATGGAAGACAAGATGAAATTTCTGATAACAACAAAAATTTACTAAAATGCCCAAATCAAAATGCCATTCACAAAACTGAACGTGTGTGTGTGTGTGTGTGTGTGTTTACACTCATATATTCACTGAGTTCAATTCACAGATCACTTATTAATCATTAAGTTAATTCTGTTTGCCGAAAGGAGAAAATCTGGAGGTTTGAGGGCATAACTCAGATAAACGTCACTTCGGCACACACACTTTCAAACCTGAAAGCATATACTGAATTCTCACACGTTATTTCCCAATATAGTTGTTTCTCAATGTGTCAACAGTTTGACAATAGAAACACTCATTTATTTTTAGATGTTACATGATGATCAGAAATTGTTAAGAGAAAACACATTTAATTATTACACATGAGGTATGGTTCAAGACCGGCTTCTGACAGCTATAATTTAGAATGGTTTTTCTCCATTTTTATTAAGTTTTTAATTTTAATTCCAATATAGTCACAGAGTTTTATATCAGTTTCACATGTATTAGAATAATTTTTTTTAAAGATTTTATTTATTTGACAGAGAGAGACATAGTGAGAGAGGGAACACAGGCAGGCGCAGTAGGAAAGGGAAAAGCAGGCTTCCTGCTGAGCAGGGAGCCCCGAGATCCCAGGACCCTGGAATCACGACCCAAGCCAAGGCAGATACTTAATGACTGAGCCACCCAGGTACCCCTAGAATAATTTTTTAATAGTAAAATAAAAAGTGATGTTAATAAAAGAGAGGCATACTGTACTGGGACCTTATTTCCATGGGCAGTCCTTCCTTAGCATAGGTTCGAGAAGCACAACGAATTGAACAGGCTTTAGTGGAAGAAAAACTTGTAAAACAAAAGATGCCTTAAAAATCTCAGAAATTTGGGGCACCTGCGTGGCTCAGTGGGTTAAGCCTCTGCCTTTGGCTCAGGTCATGGTCTCAGGGTCCTGGGATGGAGACCAGCACTGGGCTCTCTGCTCAGCAGGGAGCCTGCTTCCTTCTTTGTCTCTGCCTGCCTCTCTTCCTCCTTGTTATATCTCTCTCTTTCTGTGTCAAATAAATAAACAAAATCTTTAAAAACAAATTTTTTTTCAGAAATTTAAGGCCATACCTTAGAAGCACACCATTATATCTCTAATATAAGACCTTAAAAAGTTTACTGAGAATAGCATGAAAGATTTTTTTTCCTATGTCTAGCTATAAACAAAATTCAAAGTATGGGAATATTTACTCTGATATTTTCCTTCAAGTTAATTTCATATACTATCCCAGAGAAAAATACATCTAGCTAAACATTGAGTTCCAAGTAAGAAGCACTGACATTTAATGGACATAGAATAAAACTGAATGTGAAAAAAAATCTGCCGTGCCTTCCAAAGCCCACCCATTAATACAATGATATATGCTAAGAATTTCTAATCATTATGCTTTTATTTTTAAATCTATAAGTAAAACTGTACTAAACTTTCTACCCAAGGGTTGTATTACACACTCAGAAACTGGGGAAAGGAGGAGGGATATTGAAAATGAAAGCCAGAGAAAAATTAAATTGCTATTTCCAATTCTGAACATCCTCAGCTAATTTAAAATACTGTATTACTTATACTGCTATAAAATATAAATCTATCTTTATACTACCACCTAGGAAGAACAGCCTCTTAAAAACTTCCTATTTTGAAATAATTTTTTAGATCTAGAGAAAAGGTGCATAAATAGGAAAGAGAATTCATCAATATCCTTTACCTAGTTATTCTCTAATGTCAACAACTCACAGAACCATTATAATGGAAGACAGTCAGAAGAAAGGCAGGCAGGGGAAAGTCCCATGCACCCACCCCCACCACCGTCCCTCCAAGAGGAAACTATCCTTAAAAGGAAAGAGACCTGGTCCTGTTATTCTGTATCACCTTGAAAGGAGCCCTCCACCCTTTCCCATGTAAACAACTACCTGATAGATAGATGAGCACAGGGACAAAAACCTGATTGGATGACAGGTGTGTGAAGGGTTAATCAGATTAAAACAACCCACCAACAACCACATAAAAACCCTAGACTTAGAAACTCCAACTCTCAGATCCCCTTCTTCTTCAGGAGCTTTGGACTATCACTCAATAAGCTTTGCTTTGTTGCCCCCCACCCCTCCATCTACCCCTTCATTCTTCCAAGCGGTGTGACCAAGAACCACAGGCACCAAAGGAAAAGAAAATCTGAAACAAGTGTATGATTATCAAAACTAGGAAATTCATATTGGGAGACACTACTGACTGAACTAGAGACCTTATCTGAATTTTGCTCATGTCCTTTTTCTGTTCCAGTACTGAGTTCAGGATCTCACACTGTACTTAGCTGTCATGTCTCTGTGGCCTCCTCCAATCTGTGACTGGCCTGTACAGTTGTCTTCATGACTTTGACATTTATGATGAATGCTGGTCAGTCATTTTGTAGACTGTCTCTCAGCTGGGGTTTACTGATCTTTTCTCACTATTACATTAAGGCTATTCATTTTTGGCCAGAAGACCATGTAAGTGCTGCTGAGTCCTTCTCAGTCTATCATATCAAGGTGAGTATCTTATTAGTGACCATGTTAACTTTCACCATTTGGTTGAAGTAACCAGTTACAGTGGAGTTCCAACTTCCCTTTGTAATTGATAAATATCTTGAGAGGACATAGTTTAAAGCTGTGTTAATATACTGATTTTAGCATCGACCAGTGGACCTTGTCTGCGACAGTTATTACTATGGTCTTTGCCTAATGGAGATTTAGTATTTTCCTCATTACTTCTATATCTATTAACTAAAATTCTTCTGCAAGAGGATCCTTTCTTTTTTTTTTTTTTTTTAAAGATTTATTTATTTATTTGACAGACAGAGATCACAAGTAGGCAGAGAGGCAGGCAGAGAGAAAGGAGGAAGCAGGCTCCCTGCGGAGTAGAGAGCCCGATGCGGGGCTCGATCCCAGGACCCTGAGATCATGACCTGAGCTGAAGGCAGAGGCTTTAATCCACTGAGCCACCCAGGCGCCCCAAGAGGATCCTTTCTTGATCGGATTACATTTGTATGGACTCACAGGTATTAATTTTGTTCCATGGGTTATAATCCCATAAAATGTATCATTTATTTCATTGCCCAAATTATTCATTTTGGCTACTGAAAGCACCTTCAGGTTGGATCCCATGTTCTTATGACACGCCCCCGTCTATTTTGAGCCCTTTCTTAATTTTTGACATCAAAGATGTTTCAGGTTCAACTTGTACCTTCCCTGCTTCAGCTCTGGAACCAGCCGCTTGTCCAAGGAGTCCTGGATTCTTTTTATTAGAGAGTGGTATTTAAAAATCAGTTATCAGAGCACTGGGTATATACACACGGTTACTGGGATGTCACTGCTCCCAGGGCCTTTCAGTGAACAGAGCTAGGAAATCTGTGTATGCATACTAACCAACATATATACACATATCTCTATTTCCATGCATACCAAAAACCATGAGTTCAACTGATATCTCAAAATTCCTTCTAGTATTTTTCCTTACTTATAACTGGGAAAATCACTTTTATTACCTTGGTCACTGTTATCCTAGACTCTTGAATACATATTATTCAGCTCCAAATTGAGTGAAAATGTACGTATTTATGTACTTTATTTTTTGGTTCAACATAAAGGTAAAGATCTGACTACATAAAAATTATAAATATTTACTACAAAGAATCAGAAAATGTAAATAAAAAACTGAAAAATACCTGTAATATTGATGGTACAAAAGTAAAGAACTTTAGGCAAAAAATAACATGAGGGATGAGGATGAAGGATGGCCAAAATGGGTGGAGGGGGTCAAAATGTTCAAAATTCGAGCTATAAAATAGGTAAGTCATGGAGATGTGATGTACAGCATGTTGACTGTTGTTAATAATACCATATTACCTATTTGAAAGTTGCTAAGAGAGTAGATCTTAAAAGTTCTCATCACAAGGAAAAAATAATTTAATAATTGTGTGTGATGTGTTAGACTTACTGTGATGATCATTTAGCAATATATATAAATATCAAATCCTTATGTTAAACACAGGAAACTAATATAATGTGGTATGTCCATTATATCTCAGTTAAAAAAAAATACACAACAGAATAAGCAATTCATGAACCAAAAAATGATAAACATGTAGAAAGATAATCAATCTAAAAGGTTTAAAATGCAAGTTAAAGTAACAATGGATATCATTTCTTATTAATCACTTTGGCAGACAAAAAAAATAATATCCTCAGAATTAAAGAGGTATAGAGACACAGCAGAAGAGTAATTGATACAACTTGATTGGAGGACACTATGGTAGAAGTTTCCAGATGTAGAACAGGGATACAATTTTCACATGGGGATTTACTTCTAGGAAGTTAATCACAAAGTATAAACACATACAAACACACACACAGAGGTGGTAACTGTAATGGGGTATCTCTAACAGTAAAAACTGGAAACAAATTATACATTATAATGTTTCCGGGCATGACTGTCTTAAAGTTTAACCCGTCTAGGGTTCATTTAACTTACTAACCTGTAAATTTACGTCTTTCAGCAAATTTCGGAAAGTCTCCCCCATTACTTCCTCAAATATTTTTTTCTACTCATTCTGTTTTCTTTTCCACTGAGATTCCTAACCGTCTCCGTGAGAGCTTTTGAAATTAACCACAGAATACTGCTGAGAGGAACTGAAGAAGGTATACATAGTGCAATATACCGCATTCACGTATTGGAAGACAGTATTGTTAACATGTCAATTTTTCCCAAATTCATCTATAGATTTAAGGCAATTGCAATTAAAATTCCCGCAGATTTTCTGCTTTTTTAAACAAACCGACAAGTAGATTCTAAAATTTTTATCAAAGCACAAATAGCCAAACCAATTTAACAACAGAAGAACTCAACTGAAGAATTTATGCTACCTAATTTCAGTACCTATACTCTAAAGCTAAAGCCATCAAGACAGTGTGGGAGTTATGAATAAACATGGATTAATGAAAGAGGACAGAGGATCTAGAAACAGACCCAAACATCTAGGATCAACTGACTTTCTAAAAAGGCACCTGAATGGGGGCAAAAAAGAAAAACGCTTTCAGCAAATGTTGCTGGAGCAACTGAATTTCTGTACATATATCAAAAAATATTTAAAAATATTTACTTCACATCATACTCGAAAATTAATTCAAACTACAGTATACATCTAAATGCAAAAGCTAAAAGTGCCAGAAGAAAACATAGGGGGAAAAAAATCTTTGAAACTTTGGGGTAGGCAAATATTTCTTAGAATACAAAAAGCATGAACTATAAAATAATTGATAAACTGTACCTCACTGAAATAAAAGAACTGTGTTATCTGAAACACACTGGTAAGGTAAACAAAAGGCCGTCTACAGAATAGGAGAGTACCCATTTCACAGGTGGAAAGGTTTCTCTACACAAAGTAAAGAGTAGACTCACAGGGGAGTACACCAAATTGTTTTCCAAAGCTTACACCAATTTACACTCCACAGTAGGTATAAAAAACATTCTATTTGCTCAAAATCGTCACAAAAATTTGATGTCAGACTAAGCTTTCAGTTTGGTAGAGAAGAAATGATAGTTCATTTCACTTTTAATTTGCATTTACCTGATTACAAAGCTTGGCATCTTTTCATAGGTTTACTAGCCATTCTTACTTCCTCTCTGTGAAGTGCTTTTCCCTCTATCCGTTTTTCTTCTCTGCATTTTTTTTCTAATATAAACGCGTTTAAGAATCTTTTGTCAGTTACCTGTGCTATAAAGACCTTTCCCTCTTTGTGGCTTTACTTTTCACTTTTGTAAAGATATTTTTGACTACAGAAGTTTGTAATTTTAATGCAGTTGAATTATTAATCTTTTTTATTGTTTGGTTAGGCTGTCACCTGTTTATAGAATCGTGCCCCATTCCAAGGTCATGTTTTCCTGTGTCATGATTTTAAGGTATTATGATTTTAGCATTTATATTTAACTATTTAAATCCACATAGTTTTGTGGGATGTTTTTGTTTCTGTTTTGTTTTGTTTCGTTTTGGGAGGGTTGGCTATAATGGGCACTAGGGATATAATTTTACTATTTTTATTATATTATTTAATAATTTATTATTCTTCTGTGGTAACTATACCAGTTATCAAAATTTCTATCCTTTATTTCACTGATCTACAATGCTAGATCTGTATAAAATCAAACTCTTACGTCGATTTAGAGCCACTTCTGTGATATTCTGTTCTATAGGTAAGTCTTTTGGTCTGTTCTGCACCAAGATAAAACCACATTAATTACTATAAATTTATAATAACTTTTGATGTACGGTAAAGGAAATCTTTCCACCTTGTTCTTTTTTACAGGAGTCCTGGCTTGGGGCGCCTAGGTGGTGCAGTCAGTTAGGCAACTCTTGGTTTCAGTTCAGGTCATGATCTCCCAATTGTAGGACTGAGCCTCACATTAAGCCCAAGGACAGGCTCTGCAAGCTCAGCACAAAGTCTACTTGGGATTCTCTCTCTCCCTCTGTCTTTTCCTCTCCCCTCTGCACAGGAGTACTCTCTGGATCGCTCTCTCTCATATAAATAAATCTTAACAAAAGAAAAAAAGAAATGTCCTGGCTTTTATTAGCTCATTGCTTTGTCTCAAAAATATGAGAATCAGTTTTAAGTTCAGTAAAGAAAACAATAAAGATCCTGTTGGTGTTTTGTTGGAATGGTACTGAATTTATAAAAATTGCCATTCCCAGGGCGCCTGAGTGGGCTCAGTAGGTTAAGCATCAGGTCATGAGCCCACGGTCCTGGCCCCACAGCAAGCTCCTTGCTCAGTGGGGAGCCTGCTTCTCCCTTGGCCTGCTGTTCCCCTTGCTTGTGCTCTCTCTCTGACAAATAAAATCTTAAAAAAAAAATTGCCGTTCTGATTATTTTGAGTACTCCAATCCATAACACTGTCTGTCTTCCTATTTATTTAGGTCTTTAAAAATGCTTTTTAATAAAATTAAAATTTTTTCTGTAAGTCTTGCATATTCTTTATGTTAATGCCTAGGTATTTTATATTTTTATAGTACTTCATAGGTTGACTTTTTTATAATTTTATACTTCAAATGCATATAAATTAGAAGGGTTAATATTTATAAAGTCTAAAATAGTGACTAATATATATGTGTTTATTGAATAAAACAAAATAAATCAAATATTCCTTTTATCTCTGGTATGTTAATTTTAGAGTAATTTCGACTAGCTATTAAAAGAATGATGTTGAGATTTTTTTATTGTGCTATGTGAGATTTACATATTAATTTGGGAATAACTGAGATATTCAACCACATGGAATTATCCATCAAGAACTACATATTCAAATTTTGATTTCCCTCAGTAAAATATTATAATTTCTTCCATATTTCTTAAATTTATTCTTAGCTATGGGACTTCCTTTAGATGCTATAATTATTGGGATTTTAATATTTTAATTTAAAATATAAATGTCTATTTGTCATTTTCTTTACATGAATATCCATTCACTAAAAAAGAATTCTTTTAAACAAACAAGTGTATCTAGTAAATTTTTCTTATCCCCCAATTCCTTTAATTATTGGGTAAGTTGGGTATTTTTTGGCAACTACATTCTTTCTATGCTAAATGCCTAACAGTAGTCTTACTCAGGTTGATTCGTTTTTCCCTCCTGGCTCTTACGGTCTTCTGAGTTTGATGCGTCTTTCAAAAAAATCATTATTTTCTACATTTTCTGTTTTGTTCATTAGTAGAAAACCTACTGATTTTTGAGTATTTGTCTTGCTGATTAGTCATCTGGATACCCGTGAGGGATAAGATCTACTTTTAGTTTTAAAAGCATTACTACCAGGTCACCAGGGTGGTTCAGTCTGTTAAATGTCTGACTTCCTCCCAGGTCATGATCTCAGGGATCCAGTCCTGCCCCACTGGGTCCTCCTCCTCTGACTCTGTGCTCAGCGGGGAGTCTGTCTGTCCCTCTGCCCAATCCCCCACTTGTGTTCTCTTGCTTTCTCTCAAATAAGTAAAATCTTAAAAAAAAGAGTAAATAAAAGCATTACTACCATGTCTACTATGCTAAAAAGCTACTATATGGGGGATAAGGGTAGAAGCTGGAAGGCTTGACAGTAAAAGTGAGAAATGAAGTTAGTCAACCAGTGTGAAAATAGTAAAGGTAGTAAGAAGTAGCTGAATTTTTTATGTATTCTTAAGGTAGAGCCATGAAAATTTCCTGATGGATTCGATGTTTGTTTGTTTTGTAGAGTCTAGCCCTGTCTTTGACAGTTTCCCTTTGCAGATACAATATGATTCTGAACTTCAACTTCTAAATCACACAAAAATCAGTACAGTGCTACTGTACTTTAAGTAGTGTTAAGAGCCCAGGAAGCCACCACACCATGGCTATGGTGGAGAGCCCCAGGGCTCTGCAGAACATAATTTGGTAAAGGAAACTATAAGGAAAGAACTTTACATTTATTGATTTCATACAAGCATTCAGGTCCTCTAGTGGCCTGGATGGCACCAAAAAGTTCACCATCTCTTGCTGTGTGATCACAGAGGCCAAAGTATAAAGCAGTAACATAGACCTAGGCATCTGACCACTTCATAGAGTCCTAGAAATTGTGTTTTCTAAGGACATGGTAGGGAACCTACAAAGAAGTTCACAAAATGTTTCTGTTCACTTCTTACCGTTAAATGTTTTTGTTCACTTCTTCTTAAAAGGATTTTTTAAGGGGGGAGGGGCAAAGGTAGATAGAATCTTAAGGAGGTTCCACACCCAGTCCAGGCTTGATCTCACAACCCTGAGGTGAAATCAAGAGTCTGATGCTTAACCAACTGAGCTACCTAGGTGCCCTTTACCAAAAGGCTTTGTAAGAGATCAAAACACCTGTCGCCTGTGTGTGTGTGCATGTGCACGCACATGCTTTTTTTTTTTTTAAGTAATCTCTGAGCCCAACTTGGGGCTCAAACTCATGACCCTGTGATCAACAGTCACATGCTCTACTGAGCCAGCCAAGAACCCCAAGTTCTGCAGCTTTTGAAGGGATTAGATGTTCTCTATTGTCCCTTTCTGATATAAAATTATTTGAACTTACAGAATTAAATACATTAATACATTAATTAAATGTTAAATGTAATTAAATACATTACAGTGACACTGTAGCACATATGTATTAAGACATACACATGTGAAAAAGAACATTCTGAAGAGCTATCAGAAAACTTCAGATTGGGCACCTGGGTGGCTCAGTCATTAAGTGTATGCCTTCAGCTCAGGTCATGATCCCAGGGTCCTGGGATCGAGTCCCACATTGGGCTCCCAGCTCAGCGGGAAGCCTGCTTCTCCCTCTCCCACTCCCCTTGCTTGTGTTGTCTCTCTCTCTCTCTCTCTCTGTTAAATAAATAAATAAACTCTTCAAAAAAAAGAAAAAGAAAACTTCAGATCAAGGTTATTTGAAAACTATAATGTCCTATGCAAAAAGAAAAAAGAGGGGTTGCCACTGGCAATATAATGCTAAGACTTGTCACTGAGTCTACTACTCAGGCAGCCCAGTGATAAGAAATCAAGGAAATTAAAAATTGAAATAAAATTGAAAACTGAATTTAGGTAATTAATATATACATTAGATGGTTGGCCGAGTCTTACGCCAATGTCACATCACATTCTAGACCAAAAAATTATAATGTCTTTGTACTATATCTCTATAAGGATATAGATCGCAGACTACAACAGATGTTACATGTAGCTACTGAAATGAATTCAACATAATACATGTCCACAAAGCTGGATATGTGTAGAGAATTTTACAGCAACAACTGCAGCCTGGTAAGTTGATATGAGGAACCCGTAAGGAAGGATGGTAGAAAGACACTCTGAAGATGTTCAGCTTCTACATATCAGACTGATGAATCACTGACCTCTACCTCTGAAACTCATGCATTATATGCCAACTGACTGAATTTAAATAAAAAAATAAAGATGTTTAGCTTCAAACACATGGCATAGCTGTGGACTCCTGAAGCCTATAGGAGCACACAGAAAAAATGGTATAGAGCAATCAAAATAAGATAGTCAAGTTCACATGGCAGCAACAAGCACTCTAGAGTAATGCTAATAAAGTAATAATTTCAGAGCTCTGTAATTCTGACAGAAGTGGCCTTAGAAATAACCTTGTCTCACTTACCTGTTTTACGGAAGAGGAATCTAAAACAAAGTAGTGAATTAACCAAAAAACAACGGCAGATTAAAGTTATTTTTAGACAACAAGGATGGGGTTACATCACTGAACAGTCTATAATGCAAGTGTCAGATCTCAGTTAAAAAATGATAAAGCTGTTACACAACATAAATTATTTACAAGAAAAACAAAGGAGTAGTGAAAATTTCCATCTGATCTTAGTTTGCTGATGTGGTTAAAATAGGAAAGTGATAAGCGTAATAGAAACATCCCATTACAAATAAATAATTACAAAAATACTCAGTGTTTTATTTAAACATGTACATAATAATGTAGCCAAAGTAAAGTCTATTTTTAAAGAAATCCTCAAGGAAATAATGGACTTTACCACAAACAGAATTAGCATGTGTTGCAGAAAAGAATTTCCTAGGCTTTAGGGGAAAAAATGCATCTGGATTCAAATCAGTTACAAGACAGATACTTTAAAGGAAGTTACTAATTTTTGTTAACAGTTCACTCATATAGAAAATGTTGATAGTAATACCTATCTCATAAGGTTCCTAAGAAGATTTTTTAAAGTAGTATATACACTACATACATATATATATATATATATATATATATATATAATTTTTTTTTTTTAAGATTTTATTTATTTGACAGAGAGAGACACAGTGAGAGAGGGGACACAAGCAGGGGGAGCGTGAGAGGGAGAAGCAGGCTCCCCACTGAGCAGAGAGCCCAATGTGGGGCTCAATCCCAAGACCCGGGGACCACGACCCCAGCCAAAGGCAGACACTCAACAACTGAGCCACCCAGGCGCCCCCTAAGAAGATTTTTTTAAAGTAGCAGATACACTATAAATGTCCCAGAAAAGAGCTGCTTCCTTTCCTTATTCTTCCACACACATTTCTTGTATCATTAACATGTACCAACATTTGACTAAAACTTAAATGCCAGGCACTTTTCTAGGTGTTTTGCATACACTCATTTACCTAACCCTCACAGTAACTCTGTGAGGAAGGAGCTATTATTATTCCCATTTTTTAGTTAAAGAAACTGAGCCACCAAGCATTTAAGGCCACACAGCTACTGAGTGGTAATGTCAAGATTCAACCCCAAGCAATCTGGGATAATGAAATTCCAATAAAAAAGCTGAACTACCTAAAGAATTAGCTCTGAGAGTGATAGAAATGTCATTTATTCACTCAGATTAGTTCCCATTATCTCTTCCATTTTAAACATAAAGAAAATTATAATATATATTGTGCATTAAAGTAGTTTAATGACCAGAACTACCACGGAACACTCAATTTAAAATAACTAAAGGATTCCCTACTCTACTGGGTGTCTCTACTCTGGCTACACATGAAAATTACATGTGCAGTTTTAAAATTCAAATACCCCACCTCTTACTTTTTGAATAAGAACTCCAGGGTATGGCTCATTTTAAAACACTCTACATAAGATTTTAGTGCACAGGCAGAGCAAAGAATTGCTTTCCTAAACACAGAAGGTGTGCTGGCAATGCAAGACAAGTGGCATCTGAAATCAGGACTATTTCAAAGGTAAAATTCCACATGACAAGTAGAGGTAAAGAACATGAAATGCTGAGTCAATGCAATGAGAAGAATCAATGAATGAAGTGGACAGTAGAGTAAGATCACAGGAAGGCAGGATTAGTTCCCAGTGTCAGGGAGTCTGGGCTAGCAAGAGCAGGGAAAGCAAACACAAATGCAGCAGCTCACCAACTGGTGATCTTGTTTGTGAGCAGTGAAAATATCCATTTTTGTCATTGTTTATCCTCGTAAATGGCATGATGCCTCCCTCATCATTGTTGCTACTTTTATTCATTACAGGCAAATACCACTAGTTTTGTTATTAATTGCAATTCAGTGACTTTGTCCTAATCTTGCTGATAAAACATTTGAGATTTGGCATAACTTTCTTACCTTAAAATTTAGGAAATAAATCTCTTACTTGCTTAGGACATAAGACAACTATGTGAAATGGTGAAAATGCCCTGGTTTAAAGTCGCAAAATAGGTGTTCAAGTCCGTCCATTTCCTCCCCTCCACAACTGAAGTTCTCATTCTGTCCCCAAGCTCGTGGGGGTGTCAGTGGCTGACAAGTTTCAGCTGAGTCTCTCTGTAGGATTTGTGCTAGGATGAGGAGAGCTGTCTCATCCAAGGTCACACCCCCTATCCAGGGCACCAGGGTGCATGAACAACATTCACCAGGGGTGAATGAACCAGGGATATGAACAATACAGGGATATGAAGGCTAAACCCTTTGCCCCAATTCAAGGACTACAACTGTGAAGGGCCATCCCAGTTTCAGAGTTTCCTGGGATAAGCTGAAGCTTTCTAAGCAAATGAAATGCTATTCAATGTTTCCCTCTGCCCAGTCCTGCTTCTTTCACTCCCTAAAAGTACTGATTCCAAGAATACTCCTGCACACAAATCTCAGAATCCACTGCCTAGGGAAATGACTTATGCTACTTGTCCGAAGTCAAAAAGTTAATGAGAGATCACAATGGGATCTGCTACAGATGTGGCAGCATAATTCCACAATTATAAAATGAGGAAGAAGAGACCAAGTGAAAGAATGCACAGGGGTGTCTGGGTGGTGCGGTTGGTTAAAGCATCCAACTCTTGGTTTCAGCTCAGGTCACGATCTCAGGGTCATGGGATGGAGCCCCATGTCGGATTCTGCACTCAGCTTGGAGTCTGCTTGAGATTCTCTCCCTCTCCCTCCACCCCTCCCACTCATTCTGTCTTTCTAAAATAAACAAATCTTTAAAAAAAAAAAAAAAAGAATGAAGCAAAAGACCTATAGACAATTTTATAAATGCTACCCCAAAATATCCTAACAGTGTCTCATTTGTGGATCAAAATAAAAATGAAGAGTGATCTGTACTGAAGTTGAGTTGAAATGAGTGTCTATCCCTACAAGAAAAGGAAAATGAGAAGGTCATGAAGGTGAATTTCCTGGGATGCTCTCTGTTTCACTTCAGAAGCAGAGACTAGCTGACTTTTTAAAAAGGGCTTTGAAGACAGAACAGTTCTGTCTTTTATTTTATACAAGAGGGAACTGCAACTCAGACAGAGGGTACACGGAAAGAGTAGCCTAGACTAGGCTTTTTAAATTTCCAAAGTCCTTCCTTCAGTTTTGTCTTCAATGTGTGATTTTGATATTTTATGTAAAGTGTACACTCCCACAAGAGAGTCATATCTACTCAAACAGAAGCATGAAATGCGTTATAAAACTAAGCATGACTTTTGAATTAGGCATCAGTGTCACTCTTTCCTCCTACCTCCTACCAAGGTGGATAACAGGGAATTGGCTACATTAAGTATTCACAGAACAGAATGGCTTTACAAGGAAGGTTAGAATTCACTATCTATACCTCTAGCTACATTAGCAATTAACTTTCATCAAATATTGTATCTTAATGGTCTTATCTCAAAATGAGGATAATAATAATTATCTCATTCAATAGGATGCCAAAGAGACTAAATATTTAATGGTTGCAATGCATTCTAAATGCCACATAAACAAATAACACAGCAATACATATAGCAACTTCTAACAGGTTAACATTGTAGCAGGTTAATATTATATATTAACTGATCAAAAAGAGCCCAGGAAAGGCACAAGTACATTCAGACACCTGGCTGTTTCCAATCACAAGCAAGATTTAAACTGATGTGTTTTAATTATTAAAATAAAATAGGGCAACCACAATAAATGAGGGAAATATTGAGGACATTTTACATGTTTTAAACTGGTTCTAACAGGAACTGTATCATTTGTTTTTCATTTCTTTAAAAAAATTTTTCAAGTAGGCTCCATGACACAGGGCTCGAACTCAGAACCCTGAGATCAAAACCTGAGCTAAGAACAAGAGTCGGATGCTTAACTGACTGAGTCACCCAGGGGCCCCATAGCATTCATTTTAATTTTTATTATTTTACTTTTTAAAATCTTTTTAAAATATTTATTTATTTATTTGAGAGAGAGCATGCGCATGCATGGGGGTGGGGAGTGTAAATGAGTAAATCCTCAAGCAGACTCCCTGCCAAGCACAGAGCCTGATGAAGGGCTCCATCCCAGGACCCCAAGATCATGACATGAGCTGAAATAAATCAAGAGTCTGACACCCAACTGACTGAGCCACCCAAGTGTCCCTCATTCATTTTTATCTACCACTTCTCACTGACTGGAAACCTCACAGAAATCTTTTATTTCAATAAAATAATCATAAATATTATTTAGTAAGAAGCATTAGCTTCTACCCTTCCCACATCTAGTCCTTTATCCAAAATGCTCAAGGAACAAACTTGGCTCTAAAACATTTAAATATTTTCAATGTTTGGGTAAGTTTTATTTATCTTGCTTGGGAGAGCTAAGGTGGCATCATGGAAAAGTCTCTTCATGCAGCAAATCCCAGAGTTTCCCTCCTGTCAGAAACAGGCTTTGGGATCCCTTTGTATGTATGTAGTTCAGCTCCCTGTTTCCTAACAAACCCAAAGAGCAGAACACTGACACCCTACTATTTTCTTATCAATTCCCAAGGCTTCTTAGAAAAATTTCTATTTCTATGATGCCACAGCTTTTTTGATTCCTGCTTTTCTCCTAACCCATTTCTTCTTTTTCTAGTTACAGTAGATACAATTTGCAAGTAAAATTATTGCAGTTAAAAGAAAATTCATGAATATCAGAATGTATTTTTAATAGATGATGGATATCAAGTAGTTATGGTAAATATTCTATTGAATATATTTATAAGAACAGTATTTTATTTTTAAATGTCAATATTTATACTACCTTCCAAATAACATCTCTTGCAAATGTTTAAACTTACTATTGAAAAGTTTTAGCTGTTAACATAAAACTTGTGAGGAATCAGACATTTCTTGATTCCCCACTAGAGAAATGGTAAGCCAAAAAAAAAAAAAAAAGTCTGAAAGTCACCAGACTAAAAACAGGCCAAAAGTTTCATTAACCTCTAGTATTCCAACGTTAGGACTCCACATAAAAAGCTACACGCATTAATCTCTGAGGTCTACATTGACATAGAGAGGTGAGCCTTTTGTAGAGTGGGTGAGATCTGAGCAGGGTTTCATGCATGAAAAGCAGGAACCTGCAGAACCTAAGTAAAGATAAAGATGCTAGAGGTGAAGGGAGCGGGGGCGCAGAAGGCAGGCCTGCTTTGAAGGAGAGCAGATGTACACACGTGGAAAATGCAAAGGGCATGGATTTTCAGGTCTGAAGAAGCTTGAGTTCAAGTTGAGATTTGACTACATTTTGACTGAGCTACTTTGAAGAAGTTTTCATTTCTTTTAAAGGTAACATGAGGGGATAGAAAACGCTTCTTAAAGTATGCGGTAACAGCACAGGCAGTAAGCCCTTCTCACCTTCTCAAGAAGGGGCCATTAACCAGTAGCAGCGCGCGGAATGGTCAAAGCTCCAGCTCTGGAACCAACAGACTGTGTTGAAACAAAAAACTGCCATTTCCAGAAGGTACCATCACAGCCAGGGTCACCACACCTCTCTGCGCCCAGTTAGCCTCATGTGTCAAATAGAGATAACCAAGCTGCCTACTTTTTATACGGTCATCATGAAGATTAAGTAAAATCATGTTCAAAGAATCAGTTATTTATTCCCGTTGGTGGTGGCATTGTCATTATTACTCTCTGATTCTCAAATGTCAAATACGGATCAGGAGAATACCAACCACTAATACGTATTTGTGGTATTAAGAGTAAAAAAAGAGGAGCAGGGGCAGGGGACAGGCAGCTAAATCTGTACAAGGGTTTTAATAATAAAAGGTAATATGGCTCCATGATTTCAAAGCAAAAGTATGTGACAATGAGCCAGTGAAGTTTTCTGCTGTTATAAGTAGCAAAGTAACATATATATCTTTTTACCTAGCTAAAAGGCCCCAAATCCCAAAGCACACTGCAATTTGTCCTATAAAGAATACCTTGTGATATATTCAGTGGGACTACATTTGGTCCTTATAATAACGTAATTTGTTGGAAATAATTTTACAATATGGTAGGAATATTCTGACCTACCTAAAGGAGTTTCAACACTGAAGTACCAAAAGATGTTATAAAATATCCTTAACCTGTTATTAATGTATCAACTACAGAATATAAGGTAGTGGTACCACACAAGCACTTTGAACTCCAACTGTAACTAACCCACCCCTGCTCCTGAGTTTTCTAACCATATTCAGGACATATTGCATAGTTTTATAGAAATTATTTTAGAAATTGTGTTTGGGGGGGGCGCCTGGGTGGCTCAGTGGGTTAAAGCCTCTGCCTTCAGCTCAGGTCATGATCCCCGGGTCCTGAGATTGAGCCCCGCATCAAGCTCTCTGCTCAGCAGGAAGCCTGCTTCCCTTCCTCTCTGCCTCTCTGCCTACTTATATCTCTGTCTGTCAAATAAATAAACAAAATCTTAAAAAAAAAAAAAAAAGAAATTGTGTTTAGGTTAAAAACTTTTTTTTTTCCCTAGATTTCCTAGATTCCTGACTTCATGTCAACATTCTGTTGAAGCTAAAACCAGAATACATATTCTGAGGTTTTGTTAATAAAAAAATATGTATTGAAACTAGTAGATCAGCATTAGGAATTTTGTAACTTACAAGTATGTCTGGCCAGTGAGTAGTTGGATCCACCACTAGTCAAGCCAAATCCCTCAGGAATTTGACTAGAGCTTCGAGGTCTGGTCAACAATTTAGGAGGTTCAATTTCAGCACCAAATTCAGCTCCTATTACACCTAGTAAAACAATAGCAGTAGCTTGCTTCCGTCTTTCCTCATAAGATGTGGAAATTTTTTTCATTTGTGGGATACTTGATAAGCAACCTGAAAAACAAAACACAAGTTAAAAAATATCAATACACAAAAGACATATAATAGTAAAAAAATTTCAAGATTACTCTTTCAGGAAATAACAGTCTTTTCAACAAATGGCACTGAGGTGACTAGTTATCCACCTGCAAAAGAGTGAACTTAGGCTTCCACCTTTCACTACACAAAAAATCAACCCAAAATGGATTCACAGTACTAAATGTAAGAGCCAAAACATAATAACTTACGGAAGAAAACAGAGAGATGTACCTTCATGATCTTGGGGTAGGCAATGATTTCTTAGATATGATACGAAACATACATGTAATTTTATAATCTTCCTTAATTGGATTTCATCAATATTACAAACTTTAACACTTAAAACAGAATCAAGAAGGTAAAAAGACAATACACAGACTCAAAGAAAATACTGTCAATTATATATCTGTAAAGTATTGTATCCAGAATAGATGAGGAACTCTTACAAGTTAATAATAAAAAAGTAAAACTTTTAAAATGGGTAAACAATTTTTTTAAATTTTTTATTAACATATAATGTATTATTAGTCCCAAGGGTACAGGTCTGTGAATTGCCAGGTTTACCCACTTCACAGCACTCACCATAGCACATACCTTCCCCAATGTCCATAACCCCACCACCTTCTCCCTCCACCCCACCCCCCCACAACCCTCAGTTTGTTCTGTGAGATTAAGAGTCTCTTATGGTTTGTCTCCCCCCTGATCCCATCTTGTTTCATTTACTCCTTTCCTACCCCTCACACCCCCCACATTGCCTCTCAGCTTCCTCATATCAGGGAGATCATATGATAACTGTCTTTCTCTGATTAACTTATTTCGCTAAGCATAATATCCTCTAGTTCCATCCACGTCATCGCAAATGGCAAGATTTCATTTCTTTTGATGGCTGCATAGTATTCCATTGTGTGTGTGTGTGTGTGTGTGTGTGTGTGTGTATGTATCACATCTTCTTTACCCACTCATCTGTTGATGGACATCTAGGTTCTTTCCATAGTTTGGCTATCATAGACATTGCTGCTATAAACATTTGGGTGCACATGCCCCTTCGGATCACTACGTTTGTATCTTTAGGGTAAATACCCAGTAGTGCAATTGCTGGGTCGTAGGGTAGTTCTATTTTCAACTTTTTGAGGAACCTCCATGCTGTTTTCCAGAATGGTTGCACCAGCTTGCATTCCCACCAACAGTGTAGAGGGTTCCCCTTTCTCCACATCCTCGCCATCATCTGTCATTTCCTGACTTATTAATTTTAGCTATTCTGACTGGTTGTGAGGTGATATCTCATTGTGGTTTTGATTTGTATTTCCCTGATGCCCAATGATGTGGAGCACTTTTTCATGTGTCTGTTGGCCATCTGGATGTCTTCTTTGCAGAAATGTCTGTTCATGTCTTCTGTCCATTTCTTGATTGGATTATTTGTTCTTTGGGTGTTGAGTTTGGTAAGTTCTTTATAGATTTTGGAAACTAGCCCTTTATCTGATATGTCGTTTGCAAATATCTTCTCCCATTCTGTCCCCAGTTGTCTTTTGGTTTTGTTAACTGTTTCCTTTGCTGTGCAAAAGCTTTTGATCTTGATGAAGTCAAAATGGGTAAACAATTTGAATAGATATTTGATATAGGATGATATATGAATGGCCAATATGCATACCAAAGATGCTTAACATCACTGGTCTTTAGGAAAATGTAAATCAGAACCATAATGAGATACCACTTCGCATCCACTAGAATGGCTGCAATAAAAGGGATTATAAAATGTACTGTCAAGTTTGAACAGAAAATGATTGCCTTGCAGGTGGAAATGTAAAAAGGTACAACTACTTTAGAAAACAGTTTGACAGTTACTTACTCAGTTTGGCTTTCTATTTCTTCTTGAGTCATTTCTGATAGCTTGCAGTTTTAAAGAATTACCTATTTAATCTGAACTTTTAAATTGATGGATCTGAGATTATTTGCAGTATTCTCTATGATGAAAATATTTCAAATGTATCATTCCTTCTAAGTATTACTTGTGCCTTTTCTGATATTACTTATTATGCTTTTCTTGATCAGTTTTGCTAGAAACATATATTTTAATCGATTTTCAAAAAATACTTTGTTGGGGCACCTGGTTGGCTCAGTCAGTTGAGCATCCGACTCTTGGTTTCAGCTCAGGTCATGATCTCAGGGTCATGAGACACAGGTCAGGCTCCATGCTCAGTGGGGAGTCTGCCCGAGATTCTCTCTCCCTCTACTCACATATGACACCCCCAACTTATACTCTTCCTCTAAAATTAAAAAAAAAAACTTTTAAAAATACTCTTCGATCTTTTTTTTTTTTTTTAAGATTTTATTTATTTGACAGGGAGAGAGATCACAAGCAGGCAGAGAGGCAGGCAGAGAGAGAGAGAGAGAGAGAGAGGAGGAAGGATCCCAGGACCTGAGATCATGACCAGAGCTGAAGGCAGAGGCTTAACCCACTGAGCCACCCAGGTGCCCCTCTGGCTTTCATCTTATTTCATTTCTTTCTATTTTACCAACTTCTGTTATTTTTATTATTTCTCTGTCTACTTTATATTTTCTATCAGTTCTTTTTGTTTCTAGGTTTTATTTACTTACTTATTTTTAAGTAAACTCTACAACCAATAGCCTTGAACTGACAACTCCGAGATCAAGAGTCAACACACTCCACCCACTAAGCCATCTGAGCACCCATGTTTTGTTTCCAGATACTCAGGATAAACACAACTCACTTATTTTCATAACCTATTAGGATTTACATTGCCAGTCACACAGTTAAAATCCATTTTCCTCTCCTTTAATAAACGACTTCAATTTTAACTAAGTAGTGATATACTCACATCCTTTCAGGGTCCTTTCAAGAAATAGCAAAGCCATAGCCTAGCTCCTGGCTTCAAGCTTTACTCATGATATATTTTAAGTCCTCTTTAGCTCACGGGAGTCAGAAGCCTGCTTCTGAAAAGGAGCTAAGGATTTCAGTCTAGATCTTTTCTATTTTATTACTTATCCATAGAGATATCTATCTTTCTGGAGACTAGTTATGTCTCTCTGGCTTTCTGTTTGTATATTTTATCCATCATGGCTATAGATTTGGTACAGAGAAATTTAAAAAGTGAACTTTGGGAGACATCTTCATTGGAGATCAGCTTTCTCCTCTGTCTAGTCATGCTACCAGTTTTTCCGGTCCCTTTCAGTACTTTGTCTCTATATTAATTAAATCAATACAGCAAAGGACCCTCAGAGCTTGGTATGCCAACTAAAGAGCAGCGGGGACCTCTGAATGCTTTTAGATGTTTTATTTTATTTTGTCTTCATTTACTTTGTCATTCTATCCTAACTGGAGGTAAGGCAAGGCAATGACTTACTTCCTAACTGAAGGTAATGACTTACCTCCTAACTGGAGGTAATGCAAGAGGCTACAGGGGTACCACCAAATCAAAAGAGACTTTTGCAGGGCAAGCTGAAAACTTTTAACTTTTGGCTAATCGTAAGGTATTGAGTAATTGTGTATAAGGTGGTGCTATCAGATTTATTCACTGTTAGAAACATCATGATAGTGGCAGTAGGAAGGCAGATTATGAGGTAAAACAAGAAGTGTCCAGAAAAACCAAAAGAAGCCTCCTGCAACAATCAGGTGAAAAACAGTAAGTACAAGTGGTGGTAGAAATTCATTCATTCTGACACCAGTTATTCGGTCTCAATATTAGAACTAAAGATCTGGTGTGGTGTGCTCATGGCATTACACTGGACATGAAAAGAGATGTGAAAAGCAAGTTCACTGTCTTCTTTGAACTTAAAGCCTACTAAATAAGAATCAGAAATAGGTTACAGAATCAATGAGAACATTATGAACTGAGAGAACAGTATGTTTAAGAACCTAAAGCGTGAGGTAATTTGTTGACTTCTATTCAAGGAGAGGTAATTGGGTTAGAAGCCCATGAGCCAAGAGGAAGACTGAAAACAGGCAAGACGCAGGCAAGGGCCAGACCACAGATGGCACCATAGATCCTATTCACATTTCAATTCTTATCCTATAAAACATGGGAAGATACTCAAGGTAGGACTTAAGCCACAGAGTGATATAATTAGATTTAAGGGTTCAGAAGGATATCCTAAAAATCAAAGTGAGAGATTAAGATTGGTTTGGTCTTGGGATGTTAAATAAGAGATGCAGAGAATAGGGTATCTTTAAGATCGATGGTGATTTTGGATGACATGCTCTAAGTTTTTTGAAAAACCTAAATTAAGTAAAACAATGAAAAAAATTAAGACAAAATCAGAACAAAAAGTAAAGCAGTAAAAATTAGTAATAATTTCAGCAAAAGCTAACTAAAACAAGAGTATATAACAAAGCAAAAGAAACCCTTTCAAAATAAGTAGGTAGGTATGGCGTTTCTAGAAGCTTTAAAGAAAAAAAAAAAACAACACCTAGAGTGCAAAGCTTTTCAGTATAAACTTTAAACTGCATTCATTTAGCTGTGCTGAAAGGCAGAAGGGATGTGTGCAAGCAGACCTAGTTGAGCCTAAGAAAAGGAAACGGCAGGATATTACAAAGAATAGTTGGAAAGGAATAATTGTGTAAGAAAATGGCCTTAAAGGACTTCAAAAAAACTAAGAAAACTAAGATGGTAACATCAAAGACTGGTTACTGTTTATTTGGAAAATAAGAAAAATGTGGTTCAACTGAGTAAAAAATAAAAGATTTTGTTGTTGTTGCTATAGTTTTTTAGCTTCTGCATGTCATACTTTGTTTAAAAAAAAAAGTTCTGAAAATTTGCCATTAGTTTTCATGCAGTGTATAGAAGACAAAATCCAAAATGAGTCCACAGAGAATACAATGATCTTTAAAAATATTTGTAATTCTTTCATATAAAATTTTCATTATTATTCATTTCCCTAATTTATTTTCTTATAGTATATTTCAAGCCACTTGCAGGCTGCTTGACAAGGATATTCCTCCAATGTTAACAAAACTACTTTATCACTTCCAAGGTCATGATGTTTTATTTCATGAATTCACATTTTTTATAAAAAGCCTCAATTAAAATGTTCAAAATTATTTAAGTAACATTCAGAAATATCTTCTAATCAGATACCAGAGTATGCAGGTCTCTCTCTTCATTTATTTTTTTAAGTTTTTTAAAGGTGAAGAAACGATAGTGAGAGTCTTGGTGTATATGTGCAATGACAGATTCCAAGTATGCCACTGATCTGTCATGGTTCTAATACGAAAGTGGGGGAGAAACCGAAAAGCTTAGCCATACTAAGAAACAAAATCAATAACCACTGCCTCTGTGTTTAGGAGGATGAAAATGAACCCAAATTCTAGAGAAAGTGATATTTAACAGTTTGATCGTCGGTATCTCAGTGCATGCATTTAAAACCAACTTCATTTGAGTACAGGAACACACAGGAGCAAGAGCTCCGCGCGACCGCATCTAGATTCACGCAGCATATATTTCACTCTTTCCACAGTGGTCTGGAAACAGGAAGCAAATCAAGCTCCCCTCCCCCCATGTCTCAGCAAGAGCATGCTCCATAACAATAGTTCAAAGGAAAGCTCTATTCTGCAGTTGCACTGATTGTTCTGTCAGCTGACCTCTGCAGAAGGGAATTGCTAACCGCTGCCTCGCTCCTTAGCTGACAAATGAATGATCGCGGCTCCATCTATTTTCACTATGGCTGCCTCTAGCCCAGGTGCTCAGACAGAGAGCCCGGTGTGACATCTTAGATCAAGATGAATTGGCACAAACTCCTGATCCAAGATTGTTTTATACCATTTAATTTAGTTTCTTCCCCTGCTTGGATGAGCACAGCTCTGGTTATGGATTTCTATTCTAATGTACTGAAGCAGGCCCTGAAAGAAGCCAATGAAGCAGCTGCTGGAGCAAGGGACTGCAGGGATACTGATCAATAGGCAAGGCATTGACCCCAGCCGTTCAGCCTGTGCAACGGCCAGTGCTTGAAGGGGGAGGGGGGCCCAGAAGCACACATGGGCTGCTTCCAGTAGGAAATTAAACAACAGGGGCATTTGGAGAGCTCCGCCTCCACCCTGGTCCCCCACCTTCCCTATGTTCCTTTTGTTTAATTACCTCAATCTTGTCTTAACTCCACTTCTCGGGAAGGAATTAAGACTTTAGGGAAGTTTTAATAATGTCCTTTAAAACACCCTTTTGTAAATTGTATCCTGAAGCTAATAGAAAGAATCGTAACAGGTGCTCTCTGCTAAGTGGCCAAAATATGAAATCTTAATTAGCTGTCAAGCACATCACTTGGCGTAATTTAAAGTTTGGCATGTGCACAGGCTCATAAGAACACTGTCCAGCTGGCTATTAATACTACTGATGCTGAAATTCTATGGCATGTAATTTTTATCAGTACTCAGATCTGAAAATATGATAGCTCTTTGT
The DNA here is from genome assembly GCA_004024625.1 of Mellivora capensis. Classification (NCBI taxonomy): domain Eukaryota; kingdom Metazoa; phylum Chordata; class Mammalia; order Carnivora; family Mustelidae; genus Mellivora; species Mellivora capensis. Next base: position 92,104 of record PISX010001983.1, on the reverse strand, counting down.
TAACACGGAAAGAAGAGCAAGAAAAGGATCTCCTGAAAAGAGACACTGACTGATTAGTGATTGTATAAGGTACAGATAGATGCCCATCCCTACTACTATTCCAACAGTAACACACAGCAATTTCTGATTCTTTAATTTTTCAGATTTGAAAGTATTTAAAATTATTGGCTTTGCTTGGGTTTGCTCTTAAATAATACAAGACACGTGCAATTAGCTGCAATGTTTTCCTATAAAAAAAAGTGACAACCAAATGGGAGATTTTGAGATATTAAAAATAAAATAATTCTGTAAAACTAGACCTTTCTACAGTTTCATTTGTCTCATGAAAATTTGGTGTTTTTTCACAGAGACATGCCTCCATTTAATCATGCTAACGGGTGACATGGAGATCCATTTTCTTGACAGGACGGTTGATCACCCTATCACAGTAAGAAAATTAATACCTTCGACTAGCCCTGTGTGGAGAACAGAGGCTGAATGCAGTGGGAAAAGACATAAATGTCCTACATTTTAAGTTGCAAATAGAACACTGTTTTGTGTTAAAATAATATGCTTCTTCATTATTCGGTTTCTTTAAACAAAATATGAGCCTTTGATTTTTATTAAAACAACCATTTAATTCATACAGTGTTCCTCAAAAGTACATAATTGTCTTTAGATTTAGCATAATTGACTCTAGATTTACAGGAACAGGAGTAAACACTTTACTTACAGCTTAACTAGAACATAGGTAAAATATTTGAGAAGTTTAAGCTATTTAAAGGGCTGTGAGATATTGATTGCCTCATTTAAAAAGCAGTCAGAGAGTGCAACCAAGAGGTCAAGATAAATTTAACAGTTTGAAGCACTTTACTAAATAACTCTAAAGATCATGTTAATTGGCTTTGTGCAGTTCCAGGGTAAAATTAATTTTATCCTAGCTTACAATAAAAGGATTAAAAGACATATTAAGTTCTTCAGTTTTAACTGGAATAGGAATCAATGGATTTGAATTAAGGCTAACAGCGGTTTTATGAGAGATGGACTACCAGCAGATACTTCATATCTGCGATTAGCCATATATTGATGGAGCTCTGTTACTGTATTAAGCCTTAGATAAGAAGATATTACCAATTTACTACTCTGAGAATATACTGTAAGAATGGTGAGATTTGACCTGGAAAAACCGTTATCAAAAATGTGATTCTTTGTTTAGGATAGAGTATCAGAGTGATTCCCATAGATGGCTTACATATGTCTGATATGTAAAATTCTAGTAAAAATTAATGAAGTAATATGTTTCAGTTCAAGTATAATTCACTTTACAATCATGACTATACTGAAAACTGTATCACAAATATATCATTAGGGATTTTTGAATCAAACATTACATTCAAACTGGTTTATAGCATGTTAATTTTCTGCCAGAAATTTATGCCATGTGATACAGCTCAAGTGACATTCACAATGATAGCAATGTTTTCTAAATTTGGTGTAAATTTCAATATATTCTAAAACATCCCTTTAGAAATTCAGAAATATTATTCATGATAAATGAGAATAAAATTTTAAACATTTTTCTTTACTCTTTCAGTATTTAATCTATTTTAGAATCATATGTATAGAAAAATAAATTGCTATTACTATGTACTGCCTTGGAGAGCAATAAAAATTGTATTCAGTTAGGTTATGTATCTTATATATTAATGAATAACTGACTTTGTAGGATTCTATTGGAATGAACAGAAAACCGTAGGTTGCAGTATCTTACAGCAGAAACCTAAAGGGTGGTATATAGAGACTATTTAAAATAATAAGCTGGATTAAGCTAGAAAGTAGTCCCTATTATGGTTCTTTACAACTTTGTTTTATTTGCCATAAAGCATATTCACTAACACTACATTTTGATTAATTATTAAAAAACAAAGGAAATTTAATAGACTGAACTTTGTTAATACTGGCAATCCTGAGGACGGAGAAACTTCCAGAATTAGGACATGATGTACTTTTTATAAATTTTGCAGACAGTTAGAATAGTCTTAGCATATGTATATTCAAAGCTCTTATAAAGGTTAGTCAATAAAAGTACAAAAGATTTTTATTTTCAGACTGGTGAAATATTTTTCCAAATTTTCACTTTTACCTACTTCTCTTTTCTCAGCCCCAAGGATACTTTAAATGTGATGTGGCATTATCAACTGATACCATGAAAAACACATAAGATTGTAGATTAAGATGAGTTTAGAGTAATGATGAAATATGTCCAATCAAAATATATTTTAATGCATTTCTGAACATAAAGAGAAGTATCTAAAAGAAAACTAGATCTTCAAAAGCAAGCAGAGTTCAAATTGTTTTTTAGATGTACTTTAAACAAAGTAACTTCAACTATTAACTTCAACTCTTATTGAAATTGATAAACATGGTTGCCTAATGGAATATTAATTTATTTTTAAGATATGCCTTTTAAATTATCATTATATGGTGCTAATCAAATATACTGGTTTTGCATACATATACACACATTATGAATATATAATTATATACATGCATATAAGTATATAATAGTCTCAGTGTACCAAGACATTAAATTTTAAATCTAAGTGAGCTAGAATTGTATTTTTGAGATATTAAAATGTGTTGTCTATGTTTTAGAATCATAATGAGAAAAATGAACCTGAACAGTGTAAACTGTTTCCACATATATTTGGCCTGAATATTTTCTACTACTTGATATTCCTAGAGTTACTTAAGACTGATAAAGTACAATGCCATAAAGATGTCAACTTTTAACCAGATAGCTAACCGTAACCTTCCAAGTAAGTTTAACAATGGGGCGGGGGGCATGGAGGGACTCTTTAAGCCAAAATCTTCACCTATTAATACATTGTACATTTTAGAAATAATTTGTTTTTGAGAGAATTTAAATTGCTACAGTATTCTGCTAATTAAATTTCAGTTATTGATTATATCCCAATTCTTAGTCAAATACTTTAAAGAAGAATTTGTTAAATGAGAACATAAAGAGGCATAGATTGTGTGAATAGAGGCTCAAAGACTTCACTCTCTTGGTGGTGAATCTGGGTTTCATAAGCTCACAAGGAGAAATCTGCGGTTCTACACCACTGTAAACAAAATGAAGTTCCTTTTCTTCAGCCAAGTGCTTTTATATGAATATTGCACACTACTTTCATTTGTTGGCACAACTTAGAGCACTGCAAAACCTGCAATTTTCACATAAGAAGGCAAATAAATTTCAATGATATGGAAAAAAGTTAAAACTATAGATGCTTATATGGCCAACACGGACATTTCTGCCTGTGCATCGTAAGTGAATAAAATGTGCAAGTTTTCTGAATCTTCCAATCTACCTCTTTGGCAAAAAAGATGAACTGATTAAAAATGACAATCATGGGGCACTTGAACATTTACCTACAAACTTTCACATGATTACCAAAGCAGGTGTGTTTCCCCAGAATACTTTTAGTATCCACCTCTCTTACCAACTAGGTTTCCTCCATTGCATTAAAAACATTTTAGTTTACTTTTTGATCCATCTATTAGTGTTTTCCTCCTACCTATTGGGGTGGGAGGTAGGCAAGTTGCTCCCCAAATCTATGAGGCTTTCTCTGATTTTGTTGCTGCTACACTGTTCCCTCCCCCCTGCCCCCAAAGTTGAAGTAAACAAACATGCTCTTCATTTGTATGTATGCACGATAGCCCCCTGCTGGAACACAACAGGTGCTGCAAACACGTATCTCCTGCTACTCCTGTTGATTAAGCCATTTTAAAATAATGCCTCTTGCACATAAATGTATTATGTGTATGTGCATTTGAAAAAATACAACGACTCCATCTTCCAAAAAATCAGACAAAAGCAGAATAAATGAATGCTCCAAATTGATTTTCTTTTTCAAAGGAAATTTAAAATAATCACAATATTATTTGGGGGTATGTTGATTATTTTGATAAGTAGAAACCTTAAGCTTTGAAAGCAACTTGTACTTTCAAGTAATTCTTGTAACAAATTCTTATTCTTCACACAGACAAGTCCTTTGCCCCACAATCTGCATTATCTTATCCCCCTGCCTCCATTCTCTATTGAAACATCAACAAGTCAATTTGTTTTTACTTTTAGTGTAAATGTTCTCAGTGTGAAAGAAAACTGAGATTCAAAAAATTCCAGAGATCTACAATATCTATGTAGTCAGAAATCTTGTAGTTAGTAATTACCAAGAATAATGTTCAATTGTAGGTTCACTTTACCTTTCAAAGGTGAATCTGAGATAACATGTCAAGTTTTAAAAACTACAAATGGTAACATTAAGAAGACCATTATTAGCTTTTTCATGAAGAAATATTTTAGTGGTTAGTGGCTTATAAAGTTAGACATCTGAAAACACGGCAAATCCTTCTCATAAATTCTCATACAGTTAATGTTCAGAAAAAGACACTTTCTGCAATGCAATTCACTTATAAAAATACTGGAGTAGACATGATGTGTTTCTGTAAAAGATCAAATGGGACACATGAGACTTAATATTTGGGGTGCTGTTAGGGTCTATTCTACGACAATTTCACACTGCGCATTACGGCACAGTGGGAAATAGACTGTTACACCTGAGGTCATTGGTATGCATAAATGACAAACCATTTATTAGATGGGCTTAAAAACTATTTCACCTAGGTTAATTATCAACTTGGTGATATAAAACCAGATCAAAGGGGATAATTGCCTTGTTCTACTGTAAGAAGTTAACAAGTACATCTGCTCATTTATAAGCAGTATTTGTAGTATTCATTTTTCTGAATTATTGTACATTTGGTCACAATAATGAAATAATGCCATGTAACCAAAAGTTACAATTTTTAAAAGGTTTGCCTGTCGTAAATTGGAACCTCTAAGGTATTTCTTGCTTTTACTTTTCTTAGTAGATTATAATGTTATCTCTGATTTTAAAAAGATCATCTTTTATTTTTTTCCTTTTGTTTTCTTCACTATAGGTGAGTTGTTAAGTAGAAATAATGGAGCATAGTCAGGGGCAACATAATGCCAATATTGTGGAAATTAATGGCAAGAGCTTTGAAGTAATAGCAGATCTGGGAAAAGTTGTGGTGGTTAAGCCCCAAACCAAGTTTTATAAGTAAAGATTTTAACACAGTTGACAGCTAGCAGAAATACATAAGATTTATCTTTTTTAATGCATCCTATGAGTTATTAAAAATGATACAGAATAAACTATGGTACAATTCCCAAGAACTAGATAAATTTTAAAAATAAGGAAAAATATTTTTAAATTTAAAGGAGAAATAAAATGAGAAAAGAAATTTAAAAGAGATAAAAAGGTCATAGACAACTTTGACTTTTAATTTACTAATCACATTAACAGATGACCAGGAAAGTAAAGCTTTGAAAAAGAACAAGACAAATAAGTAAAAGCAAACTAAGTATTTGTGTTAAAAGTCTAAAAGTCAATGACAAAATAAACCACAGCCTCAAACTGTTAAGGGTACACTCATTACTGGCCTAGAACCTATAGAAAAAGCCCATTTATACAGCCTAAGGAATATGCACATGTATAAAAGACATTTTGGCCCATTTTTCAAAGAGATTTCTAAGTAGCTCCAGAGAGCTTAAAGACATCGAAAGCTTGAATTTATTAGACAGCTAAACAGGATTGCCATTTCTGATCTTGTTACATATTCAGGCTTTTATCATTTTTAAGTCACATGTAGAGAGAAGAATTATGTGCCTTTGAAATTATAATAGATTATTTAAAAATTATTTTACATCTCCTCATTTTACAAAGAAGGTGACTAGTCTATCAAACTGACTGTAGTTGTTATTTGGCACTTTTTTTTCTCAGACCCTTTTTCTGGATATATGATTTCTTCTCAAATAAGCATACATATAAGGATATTAAAATTTACTAATATTCTCTTCCATGTAACTATTTCATGTGATTTCCTATTAATTAGTTAATTCCATTTATAAGATGGATCTGAGTTGCCTGTCTTGTACATATCAAATCGAAACAGTCTTTGAGCCTTGAATTTTTGCACAGTCCTTCCAGTGTTGAACCAAAGAAAGCTAAGTACATACGCCTACAGATACCGAAAATCAGTCACTGATTTTTACTACTACGGATCTGAAAAAGCTACTACTCCTGAAATGAACACTAAAATAAAAAATTAATATTTCAACCTATATAAGTACGTAGTCAGATATTCTGGTTTGTAAGATGTCACACAATTTTAATTTTTTTTAAAAATTTTATTTATTTATTTGACAGACAGAGATCACAAGTAGGCAGAGAGGCAGGCAGAGAGAGAGAGGAGGAAGCGGGCTCCCCGCTGAGCAGAGAGCCCGATGCGGGGCTCGATCCCAGGACCCTGGGATCATGACCTGAGCTGAAGGCAGAGGCTTTAACCCACTAAGCCACCCAGGTGCCCCAGATGTCACACAATTTTAAAAGACTGTTTGTTTGTTTTTTTAATCTGTTTCTGCTACATAGTCACACATAATCATTTCCTCAAAATGCTGCCTGATTAGCTCAAGTCATTAGGTTACTCAGGAGTTGCAAAGAAATAATTTTATAATCTTATGTGGATTCATCTTTTATTATTAAGAATAGAGAGATACTTTCATATGTAAAAACCTCAAAATAGATGTGTATTGATGAAAGGTAGACACATATATCCAGGATGGCTCTTACTGAACTCAACTGCTCTGAGACTTTTCGGCAGAAAAAAAAAGGCGGTAATCAAGAGGCGGCAACGTGTACTGAGAACTCCTGCAACCACCACTCTGACGAGACGACTGGTACCAGCGTCGTAACACAGCCCAGAAGGGCTGAACAGAGGCACATGAAAACAATCCTAACCAAGAATTTAATGCATGCTTATCATTTTTCTTAAAACCACTTGCCTTACTAGCAAAAGAAAAAACTGAACAATTTCTCTAATATTTATCCAATGTTTTTGATTTCTATAAAACATTCCAATAATGAGAAACAGTATTTACTTATGGTTAAAAAAAAATGTCCAAGGAAAAGGTTCCCCAATTAGAAAACAAGAATAACAGAAAAACCTGAAGTCCATCTTTTAAATAATCAAAAGAATATCAGGTCCGTATAAATTCCACCTGCTGACTTAGGGTACTTCACATATCCACTGATACGTTATAATGACATATTTGTTATATATGACAATATATATTTGTGATAATGACATAGTTTTGTGTCCGCTACAGTCACTTTCCAATTCTTTCACAAAAAAAAGATATACCATTAAGAATTTACAAGGAAAACAAATCAGAAGTAAAGTATATAAAACAATTCCTAGGTCCAAGATTAGATGACTATTAGGAAATTTTGGAATTTTAGAGGAAAAAAGGGGGATCAACAATCCCTTCTAACCAAACCAATACCCATATTTTATAGATAAGGAAGGTCAAGTAGGTTAAGTGTTCAAGTGATAAGGTGAACAGCATGAAAGACAGTGGGCACTCATAGCAACATCATCCCAGAGTGATCTCTAGAATCCTCATTGGCCTGTAAGTCAGTGTGTGTTGCAAAGAAACCAGATAATACTTGATGCCTATTCCAAGATGAATCTTTAACTAGGTATCTTCAAGTCCTGTATAATCAAAAATGTTTCTCAAAAAAAAAAAAAGCAAACAAAACTTATTATTAGAAAAAAGTTTTTTAAGTTTTGGTCTGTAGTATCTAATAATGTTACGTGTATTTTCTACCAGGGCTATCTACAACAAATGTGGAAAACTGGGAGGAGATATTCTATCAAGTATATGAAGTAACTAGTTCAACTGGATTTCATATGTTTTATCTATCTATCTATATATATATATATATATATATATATATACATTGTATGTATATATATAATGCAACATATAAAAATATAAAGTACTAAGCATAAATATTATTACCATTCATAGATGAAATACTTAAATAATATATTATCCAACAGGATAATAAAATTGGCATGTCATCCACAGAAATATCAACAATTTCCACAGAAGAGAAATTCTTCAAATACAATATATGAAGGAAAACACTGATTAAAAACATAACTTTAAGTTTTAGTTACCTCTCCATAAGTCCCACTAAAAGTTACTGCCTACCATAAGCTCACATGCACAAAGGTTTTCCAAACTCCCATGCTGCATTCCAAATATTGCAAATAAATTCATGATCATTTTCGCAGTCCACGTCGTAATATCAGAGAATAGCTTAGAGACACCATAAGGGTTAAGACAATCATTTTCTACTGCATATACTAGTGCTATTCTAAGCCGATAGTGTGTTTAAACCCACACCAATGAAATCAATACAGCACTGTTCTATTCAAGGTGAGACCAAATAAACCTGTCTGAAGCTTTGAGAAATAGGCTTTGCAGTATACTTTGAGTGCTAAATGCCTTTCAGTCCAGATATCTGTCATTAAATAATCATTAGCCATCATTCACTCTTCCTAAAAAGCTTAACATCTAAACTTGTTCAGCACCCACTAAAGCATTAGTATAGACTACCAAGTAAGTACTCATTAGCACTTAGGGATGTTTCAAACACTGTTTACTGGGCACTGTCTTATCAAAAAATACCCCCAAATATTAACACATAATTTGCCACTAGATTAGAGGGCAATTTATACAATGATCAGTAAGAAGGACATTAACATAATGATCAGTCTCTTTTGGATAACACAGCATAACTCACAGAGTTACAATCAACTCTTTCCTGTCTGATCTATCCAAATAAGCCCTGATGTCTTTCCTACTATTCAGCATCATATATAATTCAGCATCACATACAAGCCAAATAAAATCAAGTTAATCACAACAGAGAATTCATCAGGAAGTAATCTTGGCTTTGATCCTGAATATATTTTAAAATAATGCTTCTTTTATCAATACTATTCACGTCTCACTTTCAATATATGATCATCTCAGTTGCTGAACATCTACTGTAATGCACTGTGCATTATTTTAGGTATTATTAAGTAGAGAGAGAAAATTCAGATACATTTACCTTCTATTACCTGAAAGATTAAGTAAATAATCAGTATTTAGTAATATTATTGGATCATATGCATAAATTTGATGATCAAGGTAATTTTCTCTGAACTTACCAGAATCCTTATATGCTATTACACTAATCCTCTCAATTTCAAGCTAGTATAATGAAGATGTCATTTCTGAAAGACATTAACTCATTCTTCATTTTTTAAAGGTCAAATAAAAATATATGGCTAGATGCTTAGGATCTCATCTATAGTTTTACAACTTAACACTTTCAATTTTAATATAGATTTCAACCTAAATGAGAGTCATGATATTATATGAACATTTTATTTAACTGGATGACTTATGATATTTTCCCAGGAGGATTACAATACAAGTACATATACGAAATAATTCTTTTAGCTCTTAGGTACTTTAAAATGCCAAATATACACTGTCTGAATACAAAGTGTAATTATTTAGGAACTTTCTAGTATTCCAATTATCATCTCATTTGATTTACAACGTTTTCTTTTTTTTTAAATCAATACCCCACCATAAAGTTTCAATTGCTAAGGTATGATTATTATCCAATATTACTTGGATAGTTAGGTAAATATAATATCATAATATTATATCCTAATTATAAAACATTTTAAGGCTCAGAAGTTAAAGAAGGTAATATAAAACCAAATCTCATCACAGATGGTCAAAGTTTCCCTTACGTGCTGCATTGAGATATACTTTTAATATACTATGGAATATAAAATGGACATTCCTTTTTACTGGTTAAGGTACATTAATAGTTTTACCAAACAAGCAAATAGTTAACTAAAGACAAAGTAACAATCTACTGATTTTACAAAGGAGAAAGTTCTTTGGGAAAAATGCAAGAAAAATAGTAAAACTAAAACTCACCTACTTATATAAAAGTATAATGTGGAAGTAATAAGAGAAAAGGGAGATACCCCAAATTAGCATGAATATTGTGAATGTAAATTCGTTACACTTTCCTAGAAGAGTATTGAATCTCAACAATTTTGAAAATAGTGTCTTGCAATAAATAAATAAAAATCCAAAGTTTTACAATTATAATTTACCAGAAAATGCAATATTTAAAAAAATGTATCACATACAAAATTAGCACCACTGAACTTGACTCTGACCTGGCCTTCCTTAAAACAGGTAAACTCTTTTAGAACCTCAGATAATTCTCATTTTTTCATCTACAAAACAATGCTGGCAAAGTCAGCAGGGCCTGACAAAATGCTTTCATTCCTTTCAGAATCTGTACCGAGAATCTCTTACTGCTCATCTCTTACTAAGGAATCAATATTTCAACATATCATACTATCTTTCTGAAACTTTAAGTAATAAATTTTGCCTTTTTATCATCACAATTTTTAATTAATTAATTAATTAATTAATTAATTAATTAATTTTTTTTTAAATTTATTTATTTGACAGGGAGAGAGGGAACACAAGTAGGGGAAGCAGGAGAGGGAGAAGCAGGCTTCCCGCTGAGCAGGGAGCCCAGTGTGAGGGGGCCCATCCCAGGACACTGGGATCAGGACCTGAGCAGAAGGCAGAGGCTTAACAACTCACAATTTTTAATTAATTTAAAACAAAATAGATTTATTTTCGTTACAATTAAATTTAGCCTCCTTTTTTTTTTAGCCTCCTTTTTTTAAAGGTAAAAATGAGAAAAGGAATTTATTTGCCCTTCATACCAATGTAATTGTTTTGTATATACTAAACAACTACATTATGAAAAAGAAACAAAATACTGTTTTCAAATAATTCATGCCTTTAAAGATATGTTAGATTAACTGTTAATACAAAAACATGGTCAATAAAAGCAATTCATTCTTGACTCTCAAATCTCACTGGGTGTAGGTAAAACTTCAATAAAACCACTACTCTTCTGGATTTTACATTTTGAAGCATGATTACTATTTTACTGAAAAGTATACAGGAGTAACACACTATTTTAAATTATAGTCATTTTGAAACTAAGTTGCAACTTATCCTGATTCTTTATGAATAGACTAGGTTCTTATTGGAAATCAATTGGAAGGCAGGTAAAATTAGATAGCCATGGTTACCAGAATATCAATAAGAGATACAGCAATATCCAGTTCTAACTCTGATGCTAAAATAGAAAGATACTAAAATAAAAAAGACATTTTCTACAAGAAAATATTTAAATACACAATAATGAAAAAAAAAAACCATTTCATCATTATTTCCACCAAAATTATCTAAATTGATTTTATTCTATATTTGTCATTTGAATGTCCTAAAAACAACAAAAAAACCTATACCAAATTGTAAGGATATAAAATAGGCAATTTAAGCTTTATGGCATTTCAAATGTTTAAGGTAGACAACATTAGGTAAATGAGAACATCCTTCAAAAATGGTACCAAATCTGCTGTGAATTTAAGAGTTGACTGTAGAATATTAAGAAACAAAATATAGAAAACAGAGTTCATCGCAAACATATTTAAATACACTGCACACAGATTCAGAAAATTCAAACTTAAACATAAGCTTAACTTGTGAAATATCTTCAAAACACATTATATAGTAAAGTGACATTTTTAAGCTATTAAATCAGTTTCAGCTCAAAAGCTTCACATTAAAAACTAAAGTCTACAGCATTCCAAAGTATATACACATAATAGATGGCAATAGTAAAGTGCTTCTGAAAACTGTTTTAGTTTTGCTTCTGAATTTGTCATTATTGGTTAATGCATATTTATATGCAGATTGTCTCGTACTTTCTATACAACTGAATATACTAAGGCTTTTTCTTAAAAAAGGCAAAACTATAAAATTATAAAATATACTAATATGTTAATAATCCATCTCATTTATTCCTTAAATGTCAATTTTTTTAAAAGAAATGCACATACCTAAAAGGTACCATCATCACTGAAATCTTTTTGGTATGAAAGTACTGAAAGCATCTGACAGTGTAACTGTTGCTGTAATACAACAGTTTACATTATACACTTGAGGTTATTAAGCATGCATTCCTTATACTAATTAAATGTTCAAAATGGTTAGATTTAGTTTTCATAAGAGAGACAAATCAATATCATGAGAGCAGTTTTTCTTAAAGTATTTTTCAAAATCTCTAAACCTATACACCCTGCTCTCTCCTAAAATGACAAATACAGAAAATCAGTAGCTTCTTGAAATATGCTACCAACAGTCCTGTTCAGAAATGAAAGGCCAATACTATATTAAAGAAAAAAAATGAAACCACAAATAAGTAACAGAGTTACAGGCCCCACTGTATTCTAGAAGCTCAATACTGGACTGCTCTGCTGCTGGAGGAACTCCAGAGAGAGTTAACCTGGTGTGATAAAAGACTTGACAAAGCAATTCTGACTGTGTAGCAATGCTAAGTTGTGGACTAATACAAGAACAGGGGGCCCCAATCGCTGTCTTTCACCACACGCAATTTACACATGGCTTTATCAATAGCCCTAGTGCTGAATACGGAACACACTCTATTTGGCTTTCAGTCAATTAAGCTTTAAGCTGTCAGCAAACAAGACTTTTAAGTTAATTTTGAATCACCACGAATCAAGTTGAAGGTTGTGAAAGGGCGGCTCACATGCCGGCATGAAAAAAGGCAGTTTAATTGCCTCTGAATAGCTATTATATGCTGCAATTGGCCTATTGAATCTTAGATGATCTATTTATTTATCAAAGTGCAACCATCAAAGATTAGTGAAAGAGTGAATAATAAGAAGTATATATTCCTTATTTTGCATAAGCAATTGATCTGTTTGCAAAAGTATAAAGAATTCAGATTTGAAACATATTTTCTAATGTAAAAATTTCATGAAATAGAAAATCAGCAACTCAAAGTAGGCAGCATTAAAACAGAGCTAGAAAATAGGCTTTTCTAAAAAAAAATACACTTGTTACCATAAAATATTTTCATTTATTATTTGAAATAAAACTGATGACTTAGAATGCAAATATTCCTTTATAAATTGATCAAATACAGAGAGCCAGAGAAACAATTATAAAACTGAATTGAATCAGAAATTTTAAAACATATTAATTTAGAATTCTTTAGATTAACTGCATTATTAATTGTATGAAGGGAAAGAACACCAAATGTAATTTTAATAAATATTAATTTAGGATTAATTAGGATTAAGGGTTTCTCAAAATGGTATGTATAATCAAATTAAAAGAATTATTATATTCTTAATACTGCATAACCTCTATTTTAAAGAAAGACTGTGGTTGACCACAATCCTAATCAGTTTTTTCCTGAAATTACTTTTTTCAATTGCATGTACTCTGTTTATTATTATAGGGTTACTCATGAGTGCTGGATGCATATATTGATTTTTTTATTAGAAGAGAGCACTGAAGCATTAGGTCGAGGGGGGAAATGCTCAGATTTCATAAACAGATGTAAACGTAGATCAAATTTAGGGATGGTGAAACTGAACCATTTTATTTTGGCCGGAATGAGCTGTGGTTGTTTTTACATGTTAGTCCTTCAGTGGTAAACACACTGAGCCATGCATTCATGGTTGATTTACATAGGGAAATCATATGGAGATTAATGGTTATAAAGTATTAATGGTTTATAAGAATTTGGATAGAATATGAGCTAATTTTAGTATTCCCTCAAGGACAGTCACATATTCTTGGAAGCCTGGACCCATCACTCTGTATTTCCAGTCAGCAAGGGTAACAGGCTTGAGGCTGAGTCCTGACAACCATCATTCCAGGAATTACCACATAGTAGGGGGCTGAAATTCAGTGCAACTACGGAAACCCTTTCTCTTCCTCTCTTCTCCATTCTATTATTATAAAATACTTTTTTACATTTGTTTTCACAAAATACCTTGTAATCATTTACTAGTTACTCCTAACAAAAATCGATGTTACTAAAACCATAAAGACATCAATGGAGAGAATGTCTATATGACTTTTTATGAGCAACAAGAGAAAGAAACAGATTAAGTGTAAGAGCCAGAGTTCCCAAGATAAAGTAGAAACCATGTGAAGAAGGGATATTCTTTTTCTTCATCATTTTTTTAAAAGATATTTATTTATTTACTTATTTGACAGAGAGATCACTAGTAGGCAGAGAGGCAGGTAGAGAGAGGGGGGTAAGTAGGCTCCTCACCAAGCAGAGATCGAGCGGGGTTCGATCCCAGGACACTGGGATCATGACCTGAGCCAAAGGCAGACGCTTAACAACTGAGCCACCCAGGCACCCCTATTCTGGCAATATTAAAAGTAATGCTAACCTCTTGATATTTAGATGAATATTAAAGTGTAGTAAATATCTAAGATGGCATTAATGGTTATTTACTATAAAGGAGGTACACTGGATGCTTTCTTACAAGACACAATGAATTAACTGACAGAATTAGAAACTTCTAATCGAAGGCCTCTTGCCAGCCGAGGGCCAGCTATCTAGAAAGAGGCTACAAGTATTCCCGTGTCATTCCAGGGTTACTTCAGTGTACATGGGTCTATGTTTGTATGAGAACTTAGATCAGCTTCCAAGTGGTTCAAAAGAAAACACCTTCTGATCAGCTACCGTGTCCTGGGCTCTGCCTCAGGTATTTTACACATTTAGGTGGTATGGCCTAGAGTCCAAACCCTGGCATTACCAGACCAAACCTGAATTCCAGCCTTTCTGCACACAGCTGAGTGAACCTGTGTAACATACTTAACCTCTCTGAGCTTGAGACCTCTCATCTCTAAAATGTGGACAACATATATATCTGAATAGTTTGTCAGGATTAAAGAGATAAAGCATCTAGTTCATAATACTGGAGACATAATAAATGGTAACCATTATTACTTTATCTGCAAATCAGTAGACTGCCCCCTATATCTGGAGTTTTTAGAACATTAACAAAATAAATTTTAAAAATTATTGGCAAAATCAAGTTCTATTTAAATCTTTAAAAGTGATAAGCTGAGGTGCCTGGGTGGCTCAGCTGGTTAAGCAACTGCCTTCAGCTCAGGTTAAGATCCTGGAGTCCCAGGATCAAGTCCCATATCGGGCTACCTGTTCAGTAGGGAGTCTGCTTCCGCCTCTGACCCCCTCCCCTCTCATGCTCTCTCATTCTCTCTCCCTCTCAAAAAATAAATAAAATCTTAAAAAAAAAAAGTGTTAAGTTGCATTTAATTTAAGTATAGGTAAAGTTTTGTTTGCTTACTTTAAGTATAGGTAAAGTTTTTGTTTGCCCAGACCTTACACTCATAATTCTGAAAAAAGCAGAAACTAATGCCAAATTATGAAGTAAGGACCAAGTTTCCTTTGGCTAGGGCCGTCCTCAATGTGCAAGCCCCTGAACAAAAACCCAGTGAACTTAGACACACCAAGTAATTTAAAGTCACAAAGTCCAATTGTTGACATACCTTTCTGTTTACTACCTGGAGGTAGAAATGATTTTTGTAGCCTTACAAAAAAATCTTTTCCTGGGGCTCCTGGATGGCTATAGTCAATTAAGCGTTCAACTCTCAATTTCAGCTCAGCTCGGGCCCCACATTCACCAGGGAGTCTGCTTGAGATTCTCTCTCTCCCTCTCTCAGCCCCTTGCCCCCTCCCACTCACTTGCACGTGTGCACACACTCGCTCACTTGCTCTCTCTCGAATAAATAATTTTAAAAAAATGTTTTGGGCCCCTGGGTGGCTCAGTCGGTTAAGCATCTGCCTTCAGTTCAAGTCATGATCCTGGAGTCTTGGGATCCAGGCCTGTGTTGGTCTCCCTGCTTAGCGGGGAGTCTTCCTCTCCCTGTGCCCACCCCACCCACCCCGGCTCATGATCTATCTCTCTCTTTCTCAAATACATAAATAAAATCTTAAAAAAAAAAGTTTTCCATCTCAAGGTGACTGGCATCTTGAAGTCATAGCCTAGGGCCCTTCAGTAGGTCCATATTTAAAGCATGAGTTTAAAAAAAGATTTATTCTACTTCCCACTTTTATCTTTTTTGATCATTGTGGTTCACTCATTATTTTCTATACTTCTCCACTGCACTTCCATTTTAGAATTCTTCATTTCTCCAGAGAAACCCACTAATCCAATGTCACAGATGCATCTCATTTCACAATCCCTCATTGCCCCTTTGTCTCTGTCTCATGATAACCCCTTTCCTCTCTTGACTCTTGCCCTGGTAACAATTGTACACAGCTTCCTTCCTTGCCATTATGAATCCTTTTGGCCTTACATTTTTGTATGCTCACCCTATCATTTAAAAATACCCCATGTGGACAAAACCATATTATATGAGAGACATCCAATCATATGCCATAAATAGTTTGTCAACCTCAAAAGTAAGCGGCTAATTACTATAGCTTTCACTTTATACGGTCATTTTCTTCCCTAATGAGATTTTCAGGTACAGAAAAATGTAGATCATTAGAATCTGACCTACTCTGCAGAACTTGTGCCAATGCATTGTCTAGGTTTTAGATAATATTAAAGAAATAATAATCCTAAATAACCACACTGTAGGTAAGGGTTATTATTAGTAGGAGGTACATACAAAAGTATTAATGATAAAATGATATGATGTCTTAAGTTTGCATTAAAAGAATCCAGTGGAGGGGACAATAGATAAAACTGACCACAGGTTGACAATCACTGAAGTAGGTAATCAGTAAGTGGCCATTCATTACATTATTCTAATTGTACATGTGTTTGAAATTTTTCATAATAAAAATAATTTATGGTGGGGCACCTGGGTGGCTCAGTGGGTTAAGCATCTGCCTTCGGCTCACATCATGATCTCAGGGTCCTGGGATCAAGCCCCCCATTGATCTCTCCACTCAGTAGGGAGCCTGCTTCCTCTCTCTCTCTGCCTGCCACTCTGTCTACTTGTGATTCTCTATCAAATAAATAAATAAAATCTTAAATATGCTGAATTAAATTGGGTCATTGTGTGTTTAGCTTTGTTAAGTAAGCATAAACAAGGCAGGGAATAAATGTATGCCAATTACAGAGAAACTTTATAATCTTAAAATAAGCATATACAGTCTTGGCATGAAAATAATAAAAGTCTTGCTTTAAAATATTTCATGTTTGGGGCACCTGGGTGGCTCAGTGGGTTGGGCTGCTGTCTTCGGCTCAGGTCATGATCTCAGGGTCCTGGGATCGAGTCCCTCATTGGGCTCTCTGCTCAGCAGGGAGCCTGCTTCTCTCTCTCTGCCTGCCTCTCTGTCTACTGTGATCTCTCTCTGTCAAATAAATAAAATCTTAAAAAAAAAAAATTTAAAAAAAAATTAAATATTTCATGTTTTAGGGGTACCTGGGTGTCTCAGTGGGTTAAGCCTCTGCCTTCAGCTCAGGTCATGATCCTGGGGTCCTCAGATTGAGTCCCACATTGGGCTCTCTGCTCAGTGGGAAGCCTGCTTCCCCCTCTCTCCGCCTGTCTCTCTGCCTACTTGTGATCTCTATCTACCAAGTAAATAAATAAAATCTTTAATAAAAAAACCAAAATTTCATGTTTTATATATTGCTAATTTTTTAACTTAATCCTGGTGTCTCACTTTATAAAACAAAAATTTAAAGCTATTGAGATAAAATTTCAAGACACAGAGTGATATTTATGGTTAACATGTGGTTCTATATATTGAATATGCAAAGTAATTTACATCACATTTGCCCTAAGTTCCTTAAAATGGAGAATATAGAAACACCACTTGGTTATAATTCCAATTCATGAGAATCTGTGTGTCTGACCTTAAAACAGAGACTACATCTCATCTTTTTCCAATTTTGAGTACATGCATCAAAACTGAAATTAGTGCCAAATAACTAGTGAAAACTTTTTAAGGTTTTTTTAAAAGATTTCTGCTACAGGGACAATTTTGTTGTCCACAAAGATGAGTGTGCTCTGGGATCAAAATAAAGAAATATAAAATACATGAATTTAGAAGCAGGTACAAATTTAGTCATTAAAATTCTTGTATTCATGCCCCACCAGCAGATGTCCAAAACTGTCAAAAGAAAATCTATGCTTAACTTCCTCATGTCATTTAATTATTCAAAGGTGGTAGGTCCAGTTTGGTACAACCATTATATACTGTTCAATAAACAGCAGAGAATCTGGACTTAATATTCTCTGAGCATCACACTTGTGCTTAAGAATAAAATGCCTAAGGATCAAAGAACATGCTTTCAGGTATAAGGAAGTAAAAGGCAAGCAAAATAAAGCTATTTTGAAAAAGAAATTTTAGCATACACTCCCTCGCTGAGTGTTTGCTGAGCTCCTTAAAATTAATTCATGCAAACCCAGATTTTCTTTTGTATATCATCATCACAGTGTTTTGAAATAACCTTATTTTTTGTTTGTAACGTTTTTTGGCAATTAAGAGACAAATGCTTAAACATCTCTCTCAAAATTTTGCCTGAATAGAAATGTCCTAGCTTCTTCATTTTACATTGATATAATCCACATCAGTCATAGTAATATGCCAGCTCATAATATCTTATTCCTAAAATGAATCAAATTGTCCATTTTAAAATGGTTAATTTATGTTATGTGAATTTCACCTAATTAAAAATTAAAATCTTTCAATATCTAAATTTATTCCCAAGCTATTTTTTTCATTTATTTTTTCCAGGGTTTTCTTAGGTCCACCAGTAATGATCTGATAAAGGTGGCATTTTTAATATACGAATAAAAATTAGAGGTTATAAAACTTGTTTAAAATTTAACAGTAGCAAATTGTTAAACAGATTCAGCTTGTGACATTTTTACTTAAATTTGTTGGTGATTACAGCTGATGAGAAACATTAATAAATCCAATAACATTTTTCTACACGGCCATTTTGAAATGTCAGCCATTGCTAATCGATAGACTTCTTTTCTTACTGGTCACAATGGCTCACAAAATGGTCACAATGACTAATTCTGAGATCTCTTTACAGGCCTTACCCATAAAAAGCTTGACCCAAATAGTTACTAGTGTTGTGTGTTTATGCTTCTTTACGAAGGAAGGAGACAATTACGTTGCTGACAATAGCCTCAGTAGTGTTTAAGATGCAAATGACTAAAATGTGAGCCTCTTTTAGATTAAGACCCCCAAACTTAACTGCACCTTAAATGCACTGGCATCTGTCATTCAAACAGATGTCAACTTACAAACCTGACAAAGTACGAGTTGTTTATAATACAAGTTTGTGACGTGACAGATGTTTATCAGTCACAGCTCTGAGTGGTCACCTTTGATTATAAGACATTGGGTAATTTTTCGTTAAACTGTAAAAATTCACAGAAGAATACACAAATAAAAATGATAACCCTATTAAAATTCCAATGAATGGTCTCATGAAAATGTTATTAGTTTGTTCCAATTTGAAGTTATAAGGGGGTTTATAATTCCCATTGACAAATGGACTAAAGCATCTTATTTGAAGTTTTAGCTGAAAGACTTCTTTCAAAGAAATGAGAATTATTACAAAGCATAAGTCACCCAAAATTAATACTTTCTGTTATACTATCTTACTACTTTTTACTTCTAATGAAAGATGCAAGGAAGAATATGTTCATATTTAATAATTCTAGAGGTTGTCTATTATTTCAGATTTCAATAAAAGTACATATTTGTGATGTTGTTTTTTATACCACAGCTATTGCGGATATGGTAGACAGTTTCTCAAGGAGTAGTAATCAGATGCAAATTAAAAGCTTCTTTGATGTCTCTGTAACTAGCCAGTTGAGGGAATCACATACCAAAATGTGTGCTGACAGGATCTGCCCTAACCCTCCAAAATGAGGCCCAGCAGGAGCCCATCCCAGGGCTGACTCATGTGGCACCAGCATTGTCCCCAATAGTGGGTTAGGGACTAGTTGGTTAGGAGAGGCAGATGGTTTCATTTGTTCTATATTTTCACTCTTCTCTAAAGTTTAGGTGAATACCCGCCAGAGAAAGGGGAAAGTACTGTTACGGCACCTGTCACTTTTATTTCAAAAACGACCAACTCCCGTTGAAAGAGAATAAGGAAAAATCTGCTAAATTCAACTTCCGCATGTCAGTAAAACACTGGCTACCTGACTACTTTCTAAGAGACTAAACAAAGCTTTCTATTAGTCTTCACGCTTTTTCTTTAAAATTAAACTCTTAAAGCTTTAAAACTATACCTCATATTTAAAGTAAATATTCTCAGCAAGTATATGGTATATTTATAAAAATGTAAGCTCCTTTACATATTCCATGAATCAGATGCAGTCAACTGCAAATATTTAAATATTAAAAAGAAACAAAACTTTAACACCAAAGGGCCTAGATTCTTTTCTCCTATCCTAAGTTTTTTTAAAGTTATATTTTAACACAGTACATGAATAATCTTATACCTACCTGATTTACTATGTCTTTCTGCTAACTTTAAAAACAGAGTAACATAAGACCTAAGTTTTAAATTGAGCATATCAAGCATTTACACATTCTTAAAAATACCCCATCAATAAGTATTTGTCATGACGATCACAACATCGGCAAAGTCAGAAGTACTACTTTTTACATATTGTTGAGATACATATAAAATTTCTTGATATACATGAGAAGACTGTAATACCTGCTCTATCACAAGACAATCATCCAGTCAATAATGCCTGAGGCTACTCTGGAAGACCTGGAGATGATTACCGCTACTGGTTGCTAATTAAAAAATTATATAAACTCCAGTATCACCACAACTCAATGCATTTCAAGAATGATTTAAAACCACTTTGAATGCTTAGACTCATTACCACAAATTTAAAACTCATTACTTAAAGCCTAGCTGTCCACAAATGCAAGTATTCTGACATCAGCAGGGCATATGAAGAAAGCTCCTGGGGTATTCTTAAGAACAAGATGGAGTTCGGATGCCCGGGTGGCTCAGTCGGCTGAGTGTCCATCTTTGGCTCAGGTCATGATCCCAGGGACCTGGGATCCAGCCCCACATTGAGCCCCACATCACTCTCCCTGCTCAGCAAGGAGCCTGTTTCTCCCTCTACCTGCCGCACCCCCTGCTTGTGCACTCTCTCTGTCAAAAAAAAAAAAAAAAAAATCTTTTTCAAAAAAAGAAGAACAAGATGGAGATGGCACCTGGGTGTTTCAGTTGCTTAAGTGTCTGCCTTCGGGCTGAATCATGATCTCAGGGTCCTGGGACTGAGCCCTGTGTCAGCCTCCCTGCTCAGTGGGGACTCTGCTTCTCCCTCTGCCCCTTCCTGCCCTGGCCTCCCTGCTCATACTCTCTGCCTCTCTCTCAAATAGATAAAATAGCACCCCCGCCCAAGAAAAGGAACAAGATGGAGAAATTTGAGGTGGGTTGGCATGTATTGAGTTAAAGAACTGAAGCTACACAGTAATGGCAGGGCTGGTGGACTAGCTCCTAGACACATGCTTCAGCAGTGTCACTGGGGCCTGGTCCACTGGTCCACAATTAACTGGACATAATGTCACAGCATTATGACAACACAGAGGCTTGTTCAGCACATTCATGGAGGATATAAAGCTTGAGGAATAACTAACCCACCGGATAGCAAAGATTCTTAGTCTGGATGATGGTGGAAGCAAACAAGAAACAAATCAAAAAGGATAAATAACAATTCCTGTTCTTAGGAAGACTTGAATTAACAGCACTTGATGTAAAAATGGAGTTTAGGGGATTTCATATTTAGCAGAAGTAAAAAATGTGGACACCTTTAAAAGAAAACCAACTTAATTTCAGAATTATAATATCCAGATAAAAGAAAGCAACAGTCCCATAATACTTGTACTGGTCTGTAAGTGGTAGTGTGGTCCGTTCTGGGTGCCAAGGTCTAAGAAATACCACTGATAAACTAGAATAAGTACAGACAACTGGAAGAGGGAAGGGTCTACAAACTATGTTATATGAGAAGTGGCTGAAGGACAAAGAGAGGAGGGAGATGGGAGGAGAAATTCTTTCCCAAATATACATACACACACAAACAAAACAAGCAAAATATGGAAGGTATGACAGTATAGGCAGTGAGTCCACCATTGCAAAGGTGTGTGTACAGTGGGAGCATCCATAGGTGACACCCCCTCCTTCCATGACCTCCATGACCCTTCTGTCATTCCCTCCCCTTGAGTGTGGGTGGGATCCAGGACTTGCTTTTAATCAATAAAATACAGCAAAGTGATGGGATGTCTCTCCCATTAATTCGATTATGTTTTATGGCACTCTCCTAATTAGGTTACAATAAGCATGTACAAATTCACCTGGTGACTTTAAAGCAGCAAGCTTTTAAGATGGGAAATGCCTATGCAAAGGGCCACTTGGCAGGGACCGTGGACAGCCTCCAGGAACTGAACACCTCGACCCTACATCTGCAAGTAAAAGGATTCTACCAATAAGCAGTGAGATTGGAAGAGGACCCCAAACCTCATAGGAGACCCAGCCCCGGCTAACGCCTTGACTGCAGCCTTGTGAGACCCAGAGCAGCAGATAGAGCTAAATTGTGCCAGACTCCCTGACCTTTAGAAACTGTAAGATTATTTTAAACCGCAGTATTTGTGGTAATTTATCATGTAGCACTAGAAAAGCAATACTGTACCAGTAAAGGCTGGATAACCTTTATGATAAGTGATGTAGTATGAGGAATTCCTTGCCCTGGGAAAAAACTGCTCTAGAATCTAGGTACCAGATTATGAATTAGGTCTCTCCAACCCTATGAAAATGTAGCAAAAATGGGGTGGATTTTTATATGGCACATGAAGGAATTTATCTTGACACTAATATCTCTACACTAAATTCATAATAAAGCAACAACATGAATCACTTTATTTTGGCTGACATTTGTAAATGTAAGCATTCTTTTTATTGGAATGTCTTAATATTAGGTGACAACTTATTTTAATTATAAACCTAGAGGACTTCAAATAACCAGAATGTCTCAAACAAATTTAAATACCATTCTAAGAAAAGCAGCTTGGAGTATTCAGTTTAGCTCTTCATTACTCTGTGTAGGCCTCAATTGGGCTGCTCCTGTGCTGCCTTCGCTCAGGCCCTTGGCAGCAGGCTCCTGGACCACTGCAACATTCTCCACCTAACTGGTCTCCCTGCCCTCGTTAAAGGGTAAAACCCCCACTCGTCCCAGCACTGACCTCCGATATATTCAGCACCTACAGCCAGTGTGCTTTGACTAATGGAACACTTTTACCTGGCTTAAAACTCTTCAATGGTTCCGAATTGTCCCCTGAACAAGGATAAAGCAGCTCAGCATGACATACAAAGCCTTTTATCATCTAGCCTCCCGTTCTGTCAATCCTTTAAGAAGTCCCTTTAGTCTTTGGTCAGCCCTGGCCTTGCTCCACGCTATATGCATCCACAGTGAACCACTGACACTTCCTCCAAAATGCTACACCACCTCTGGCTCTCCCTGGCCCCCCAAGCCCTGACTCCAGCCTGGAAAATCTCCCTGCCCATGCTTTTTGCCTGTCTTGAATTGAAGTTCAAAGATGCTCACTTGGTGCGTCACGAAGCCCTCAAGGGCACCCTGCCGGGCCTGTCTGGCCACACTGAAGACGATGTTTTTTGTAGGCGCAGACATCTGCCGGATACACCACTGCGATGCAAGAGGAAATGCTACTTTCTGCACATGTCTTGGTAAAAAGTCTGCTTCAGCATCAAGCCAGGCCCCTTGAAAGATCATGTACTTACTGGAATATGCAAAGATTGCCACATAAATAGATCTATGCAAGTCAGACGTACATCTCAGTACCACAAACACCAAAGATGCAAAATCCTGTACCCGGCAATGATGACCTGCATGTGGCACAGAGGCAGTGATTAACGCTACTGTCACAGATGCTCACGGTGCTGCTGGGTCTTGGGCTGTAACAAGCCTGCGATCCTCTTTATAGACTAGTTTTTATTTTTCAGAAGTTCTCTTCCCTATCCCTAAGTCAGTCAATAAATTCATTTCTCGTTGCATGAGAAAATAATGAGTAAAGCATTAATAGCAAAGATACTTGCACAAGTAATGACAAGTAACGTCAAATCAAATTCTAAAAAACCCAAATTTATCATGAGAAATAGCTCCCCAGGAACAGGAAAATGACTCATTTCATTGTGTGCTGCATGCAGTGAGAACCCACAGAAGAGTATAAATGTCATTGTATTACTCCAAAACATCAAAATTATTTTAGGTGACGGATGCTAACAAAATTAATACAACCAAAACACTGGGATAAAACTCAAGTGTGTGGGAAGGCTCGGGGCACCTGTACGGATTCTCACTTTTCCTTCTAAGTGCTCCCAAATTGTATTTAAAATCCACTGCAGATTTTTGGTATACTGAACAGTACACTAACCTGTTCAGACTTTCTTAGATTTCGATTTATCTTCGTTTTTAAAAATGAAGACTTCTGTCTACAGATTGTTATTTTCATTCATCACATTTTTTTTTTTTCCAAAATTAACCAAGAGTGATTCTGTGACCACTGCAGCCAGGATGCAAGTGATGAGATCATGAGGAGAAACTAACAAGATATCTAGGTTTCTTTCACTTGGGTCCTCACATCAATTGAGCATTTTTAATGTCTCTCTCCCTCTTTCCATCTTATACCCTGTGACACCCTGTTGGAACTCTCTCTTCTTTGTTTTTTCTTTAGAACAGTTAGGGAAAAGGATGGGAAGGGGAGTGGGCAGAAACACACACTAAGCTTGTTTCCAGCTCATTCCAACCTGGTGACATTAGTTTATGTCATCCTAGCAATGGGCTGATTAACCACAAGAACAAGGGCAGATACTGAAGTCCCACACCAGGCCCCCTGTATTCCACAGTCATTCATCCCTGTATTCCACAGTCATAACACTCAAGCTGCCACCCCTTCTCGGCCCTTTTGCTTCTCCACCATTTCAGACAGGCTATCTAACAATCCTTGGGTGTTTTGAGGGGGCATCCCCGAACTCATATACTGGTCTGAAACACTCAAAGCACCTGGCTAAGTCTCCCTACCCCTTCACTATCACCTTTTGTTATATGCTTCCTTGTTCTACTTTTTAGAATTTAATATTTTTTTAAAGACTCTATTCATTTATTTGTCAGAGAGAATGAGCACAGGCAGAGGCAGAGGGAGAAGCAGGCTCCCCGCTGAGCAAGGAGCCCGATGCGGGACTCGATCCCAGGACGCCGGGATCATGACCTGAACCGAAGGCAGCCGCCTAACCAACTGAGCCACCCAGGCGTCCCTAGAATTTAATATTTTTAAATTTAGTTTTTATTTTATGAAACTATACATTGTTTAAAGAGTCAAACAGTTCTACAAGTTCATATGAAAGCAGCAGTCCCTCAACCCTACCTGCAAAAAAACCCACTTCCGGCTCTATCAGAAAATCCTACATCGCTACTTTCTAATTTTTTTTTTTTTTCAGTTTTAGGCTTATCTTTAAGTTCCCCACTATGGTCAATGAAAATTGGGTTCTCCCTCACATATACACAACTTACCTGCACACATCACACATATCCATATTCACTTACACACGCTTGTGCCCACAGTCTGTTTTCGTTCTCTGCTTATTATTCCACGGTTCTTATGAAACAACGATATAATCAACATTTATATTTTCATTATGATGTGTATACTACTTATAGCTCAACTATGCGATTTATCAATCATGGTAAGTTTTTCAATACTATTTTTTCCCCCTGCCCTGTAGTTAATAATTACCTTTCGTTGGTAGTAGTCTTCTGTACTTTTCAATAATTGACCTAACTGTATAAATCTGGAATACAGAGAAGTAGGCTAGGGAGCAGAAGCAAGTCCAGCCTGGGAAGTGAAACATCTTGAAAAATATCTGGAACATAGTTTGGTGCATTAGAAGAAACCTTAGCGAACTTTCTAGTCACTGATTGAGACTCCTCCCAGGAGGGGCTAGCAGACCTTGAAACACAAATCTCTACCATCTCCCACAATTCTCTATCCATCCAATCTTCAGGGTGACTAGGTGCCTGGGGTTACATTCCTAAGAGGTACCAACTCATGAAACAGTGCAACAGCATCCAGCAGGGAGCCACAGGATCCCAGACTGTCCCTCCCTTAGTTTACTCCCTTATTTTAGTGCAACATACCTCTTTCTCTAGTTCCTGATAAAAGAGATCTTGCATTTCTGAATATGTCTTTATCATACTTTCACACTGAATTTATATTTTCGTGTGGTATACCTTATTCTTTTTTTTTTAAGATTTTATTTATTTGACACACAGAGAGAGATCACAAGTAGGCAGAGAGGCAAGCAGAGAGAGAGGAGGAAGGAGGCTCCCTGCTGAGCAGAGAGTGCCACGTGGGACTCGATCCCAGGACCCTGAGATCATGACTCGAGCTGAAGGTAGAGGCTCAACCCACTGAGCCACCCAGGTGCCCACCTTATTCTACTTTTAAACATACTTTTAAAAAGTGAACTAATAGGTAAGCATCCTTTGTGAGTCTGAGACCTGTATTCAAATTTTCTCTTCTTGGGGCACTTGGGTGGCTCAGTCAGTTAGGCATCTGCCTTCAGCTCAGGTCATGATCTCAGGGGCCTGCATTATTAAGCCCTGCATCAGGCTCTCTGTTCAGCAGGGCGTTTGCTTCTCCCTCTCCCTACAACCTGTGCATGCTTTCTTTCTCTGAAGTAAATTTAAAAAAAAAATTCTCCTTCTTTTACCTTGGCAAAACTATTAATGATAGCAAGATGGAAGTTTTCTTTTATCCTTTAAATTTTAGCATCTTTTAGATACACTTTCCTAAGTCTAGCAGTGACTCTCAAATGAATGGCTGTATCAAAGTCTTCAGACAGCTTTTTTATATGACCATCTCCTTCCCATTCTATACTGATCACCACGAGTCAAACATAGTATGTAATATGCAAATTAACTCTCCCTCAGCTACTATACGTATATAGTAGTATTTTCTCTTAAGGTTGTCCTTTCTATTTCACCAAATGATTCACTCTTCTTGGTAAAATTCAATTCAGACAATAAATGTGGTTTTAAAAAAAGCCAAATATAAAAGCACTTAAGAAATTAGAATAATTCATCAATATTTCCTGAGGCAGTTTTTAGAAATTTCTGAAAACATACCTAGAAGTTCAGATGTAGCTTTTTCTCTCTATATAAAGTATAACTTTGTGTAGTAAATTTATATTCCTGGAATGATCAACTACATAGAATAAGCATTAAGTCATCTAAAAGAACTGATTTATACGTGATTTTATAAATTAGTTACAGATCATTTATTCAATTTACTAAAGCAAATCACTTAGAGTGATGGTGATGGCAACGAGGGGTTGGAAAGCAAGGAGGGGGGGCACACAATACTTCTCAAGCACTTATTATGGGTCAGGCCAGCTCCTTTGCTCAGTTTAGAAGCATTATCTCATTTAAACATCTCAACAATCTTACTATCATTGTATTTCAGGTGAAAAAAAAAAAAGAGGCTTCCCACAGTCAAGTAACTTGCACAAGCCACTCAGTGAACAAGCAGGGAAGCTGAGATTTGAACACAGACAATGAAACACTATCACCTGTGCCGCAACTGTATTTATTCTAAAATATTCTAAATACATACATACTATTGCAGACCAGCTTATGTCATCTAGTTGATTGACTGTTTCATTTTGTTTTTCTGGTTGCATGAAATCTATAGATTCACTCATAGATAAACATGAAATGTGAAGTTTTACATCACAGTAACATGGATTTATTAAACCTTTATGTTAAGAGTGTTCTTCAAGGAAAAATTTCCCAAGAAAGAATAAACATAGCCAGTCATGAGTCTTGCCCTCTGGAGCATGAACTTGACTCTATCCTCAATGTCTAGTAAATACTCAATACCCAGTAGGTGCTCAGAAATACCAGCCAGACTCCTCAGCTTCCCTCAGAGTCTCCATTTCAAGGTCTCTAAACTAACAGTTAGTCCCTCCCTGCCATGACTGCCATGATTTACCTCAAACATAAATCCTACCCTTAACTCATCCCTGGTGCCTGGAATTCTCCTATCTAAAGTCTGTCTTCTGTACATGTATGTTGTGCATATGTACATGCAAATGTGCATGAATATACAGCTTCTCTCTCAAATTAGATCATCAGTTTCCCAGGTAGCTGCTTGCTTCATCAAATCTTCCCTAGAATGGGACAGAAAGATACAAGGTGCATATTCATGTTTTTGTAGAGTAAAACTGAGTATTCCTTATACTACTTCTAGGTGGGATGAGCAACATTGGAAAAAAATGTATATAAAGTATAAAGGGAGTAACTGGTTCAGTTTCCCGGAATCCTTTTAAATGAGGTCTATTCCATTTAATTCACTCATCTGTATTTAAGATACATAGTTGTTGTTGTTGTTGTTGTTGTTGTTTTTTAAGATGAAATATTCTCACTTGGTTTTATACTACTTGATTTTATCCCACCTATGGGTGAGGACTCCTTTCCACATGAGGACAAATATATACAGGTTCATGACTGTCTTCACCTCAAATACTTAATATTTGTGATTAAAAATTTCAAAGACTAAAAGCCTTTATGCTTCACAATTTTAATCCAAGAAATAACAGGGAAACTCAAGGATGCTAGTCAATTCAATTATCCTTTTGTGTAGTAAAAATGATTATAAAGTATCAGGAAGAAGAACTCTTCTGAACCCCACATCCGTTTTTAAAACCTGTTTCTTCCCTTTAATGTGGTTTGCACAGTAAAAGTAATCATTCACAGGTATGACATAAAGTCTGTGAATTATGAGACATTGTTGTCATTACTTTTGTGAATTACAACTTTTGGTCATATGGGTTTGATATCAATTATAAGGGCAATTCATGTAATATACAGATATATAATAGTGTGCCACAATCTAATGCAATTCTTTCTTATACAAGAGGTATTATTACACGGCTCACAAAAGGCCAAACTAGAAGTTCATCCTGAAGGTTATTCACTTACATGGACCGCTTTAAAAAACAAAACAAAACAAAACCAATTCCTACATTCTTATTCAATTAAGTATTTCTGCTTTTTCCTATTTAGTCTAAATTTATCAAAAAGAATATACAATATTAAATCTGAAATATGTGCACTGGATTATTAATGTGTGTGGTTTTATATGGATATAAAATAATTCTTACTTTACTAGAAAATACACAAAATTGTCTTCCTATACTTATTTATCTGCTTATTTTTTTCTAAGATTTTATTTATTTATTTGAGAAAGACAGAGAGAACATGGAGGGTGGAGTGCAGAGGGAGAAGCAGACTCCCTGCTAAGTGCAGGGCCAATCCCAGAACCCTGATATCATGACCTAAGCCACCTAAGCACCCCCTATGTTTATTTTTTAAGAAAATAGGAAGTCTTGGGATGCCTGGCTGGGTGGCTCAGTTGGTTAAGCGGCTGCCTTCGGCTCAGGTCAGGATCCCAACGTCCTGGGATCGAGTCCCACGTCAGGCTCCTTGCTCGGCAGGGAGCCTGCTTCTCCTTCTGCTTCTGCCTGCCACTCTGTCTGCCTGTGCTCGCTCTCTCTGACAAATAAATAAATAAAATCTTTAAAAAAAGAAAATAGGAAGTCTTTTCTTCACATATTAAATATTTCCCTGTACTACATAAAATACTAGACTGTATCAAAAATTAAAATAAAGTATCGTGCTGTGAAGTGTGTAAACCTGGCGATTCACAGACATGTACCCCTGGGGTTAAAATTTGTTTATAAAAAAATAAAAATTAAAAAAAAAAAAATAAAAAATAAAGTATCTATATTTCATGAAGAGAAAATGATGCGCCACAATAAATACACTTGTTTTCTTTTTCTTATAAGATTTTTAAAAACATTTGTTTTTCTTATGAGACTTTTTTTTTTAATGACTTGATTTTGAATAAATTACTTATATTCAAGAGCACAAGACCTAGAGGCAAACAGCCAGGATTCAAATCCTAACTCTGCCATTTCCTATGGACTTTATGGGGAAAATTACTTAACCATTCTGTGACTTAACTTTCTTGCCTTATAAAAGGTAATTGATACTAAGTTTATTAAAATTATTTGTGAGGATTAAAAAGAGCCTAGAGCGCAGCCTGACACATATGAGGTGCTCAATAAAGGCTAGTGAGTTGTGATAGTTATTACTTTAAGTCCCTAATTTTTTTAAAGATTTTATTTTTAAGTAATCTCTACATCCAACATGGGTCTCAAACTCACAACCCTGAGATCAAGAATCATGTGCTCTACTGATTGAGCCAGGCAAGCATCCTACCCCCTGATTTTTTTTTTAAGATTTTATTTATTTATTTGACAGAGATATAAGTAGGCAGAGAGAGAAGAAGGGAAGCAGGCTCCCTGCTGAGCAGAGGGCCTGATGCAGGGCTCGATCCCAGGACCCTGGGATCATGACCTGAGCCGAAGGCAGAGGCTTCAACCCACTGAGCCACCCAGGTGCCCTGTTACTCCCTGATTTTTAAATGTATCCTTTTAGATGAGTTTGCTCAGATGATGTCAATTACTGTTTATTTGACCAATTCCTTACAAAGGTATTACATGCAAAGAGGATGTACCATGCACACATATGCACACAGACACACAAACACATACAATAAAAGTGCTATTTTTGGAAAATATCACCATGAAAGATTCAGTGTCAATAGGAAAGCTGATTAAAATAATTTATGTTAGAGCACCTTTGATACTTTACAATAATTTATTTATGTCATGAAAACATTTAATACCTACTATCTTAGCAAACCTCAAGTATACAAAATGTACTTAATTCATTTAAATACACAATCACTTTTTTGGCCAAAATATATCGATTATTATGGAATTTTCATTTTTTAAAAGATTTTATTTATTTGAGAGAGTGAGAGCACACAAGAGCAGGGGGCAAGAGTCAGAGGGAGTGGGAGGGAGGGGAAGATCACCTCCCGCAGAGTCCACATTGAGCACAGATCCCAGGACCCTAAGATCATGACCCGAGCAGAAACCAGGAATCAGATGCTCAACGGACTGAACCACCCAGTTTCTCCTGTATATTTCCATTTTAAAAAGTCTAAAGAAAATCTTAAAGAGGCATTAAACATTCAAATGGTACTTACTAGCCATTCTTTGTTCTTTTTCTTGCCTCATTTTCTTTTGCACTTGTTCTTGGGCAAGTCACCCCAGGCCAATAAACATAAGCTTGAGCACATGAAATCTTGAACACGTTAAAATTTCAATGGATGATAAAAAGCAAGTTTTCTTTGTGCTAAATAACCCACTGCAGACACCCAGAGGAACGCCACAAAACACTACGTACGTCACGCCATACAGCAAGTTCCACACTTTACTTCTTTGGTGGCATATGTTCAAGTATCAGGCCTCCTAGAAAATTCTGCATGCCTCTCTTTCTTATGAGCATCTCCCCACTTCGTATACAAGCTTACTTCTCCTGCGGTGGGTTACCAAGTCCCAGAGGGAACTCTTGGACAACAGTTATACTGACATCCCTCGCTCAGGGAAATCCACAAGAGATTTTGGTTTTCACTGACAGAGCCAAGCTTGGACATGAGGCAGCACAGCTCCCAGGGCAAAGGGAAAGATAAGCATAGAAGGGAAAAAGCATGACTGAAGAGAGAGAGGGAGAGCAACCAAAACTTGTAAGAACCCAGCACCACGATCCATAAGCACATCTCCGCTTTGGGTCAGTGTAGACCACGGAGCGGGCTCTCCAGAGTTTTCCATCTGCTTCTCCGCCTGCATATCCCGCAATAACACCCTTCCCACCTTCCATCCCCTCATTAATATTTAAATTACAGAACACATTTTCCCAGGCATTTTTTTGTATCTTTTCCCATTTAAATCCAATGGATCATATCTTCTTCCTAATTCTGAAGACATGTTTTCCAAGACAAAAAGATCAGCTTTTAAATGTGAATCAAGAGCTGCTGATTCAGTGGAGATAATTATGTTCCTAGATTGGTTCCAAGTCTCATTTCATCTAATATCAGTGGACAGTTTATCTAGAAAGGAGCCTATATTCTCTCACGAATGTGTTACAAATGCTTTTTGAGTCATTAAACACCCACTAAAAAGGAAGAGGGAGGCTAAGGAAATAGACACATAATATATAAGAATAGGAAAGACATAGTAAATATATATAAGTAAATTGCTGGTATGTAAGGAGTTCTTTTTGAAATTGGAGTTATCTTAAGAATTCACTAATTCAATCAGTCATTCAATAAACATTTATTAAGAAGATGCTACATGCCAGGGTACTTACTATTTTATTGCTAGAAATACAAAGTGAAAGTCACATGCCTCCACATGACACAGAGGGCAAGGGAAATGGTCATGTAACAATACGGCCGAGTGCAAGGGCAGAAGCGTATAAAACAAACTGGGACATCTTCCAGAAGGGATTCAGGAAGATGGTGAAACCCAGGCTGGGTTTGGAGGGAACCCGCAGAGCTTCACTGCATGTGTGAGACACTGAGGGCAGCACACCAGTCAGAGGAAGAGGTGCAAAGTCTAAGCCATGAAGCAGCAGGGTACCCTGCGGAAACCAAGTCCAGTGTTGCCATAGCAGCCAGGGAAGCTCAAGATGGGAGCCAGACTTTGTAGGGCCCTAGACACCTCACTGAAGTGTTTGGATTTTGTGTTATAAGCAACAGGAAGCCATGAAGCAGCACTTAACTAGGGTGAAGGGTGATGAGCCAGCTTCTGACACTCTGAGAAATGGAAGACACGAACCAAAAAGGAGGGCAAGGAAATGAAGGGAGATGGTTGCAGGAGAATATAATAATAATAATCCGACATCGAAAAAAAAGGAAATCCACACCTGTGCATTCTTTGTGGAAATGGAGAAAAGGAAAATCATCAGGAGATATTTAAGAGGTGCGTTTTACAAGAACTGGGACTAACTACATGCGGACATTGTTAGAAAGTGGGAAAGCCAGGATTATCCCTTTATTTCTAGTTTGGGATGGTGGGTAGTTCATGGTACCCTTAGTGATGCCTTTAAATGAGATATAAATATAAAATGAGATAATGAGATATAAATATAAAAGGAGATGAGTTTTAGCAAAAAGTAGGGCTCATTTGGGACCATACCAAGTATAGTATCTATACCTTCCAAGCACAGAAGGTATGTTAGCTACTAGAAAGTATGTGTAGTATAATAAAGTCTTTGGATAATTGTAAGTGAATATATAGTAAGTATCTACAGGACATTCAGGCTGGAAGACATATTAATCTGATATTCAGAAGAAAAGCCTAGATTGGAGATATAGATTTGATAGTTATTAACGTAAGTGGTAGTTAAAAACAAAGAAAAGGGAAAGCCAAACTTACTAAAGTATGAGAAAGAAAACGAATGACTAAAAGCTGTAATTCTGGTTATATTTTAATATTCCTATCAGAAACTCTCAAATACTATATCTAGGAATTCTTAACACCCTATCAACATGCAAGTAAACCCGAGTGTTAAACACCAAACAAAATTTTAATTCACTTTTTCTTCCCCCTGATTAAAAGTATAGAAATGTAAATTATTTGGAGTAATATATTTCACTCAAAAATCCACACTTTTGGGGCACCTGGGTGTCTCAGTAGGTTAAGCCTCCACCTTCAGCTCAGGTCATGATCTCAGGGTCCTGGGATCGAGCCCTGCATCGGGCTCTCTGCTCGGCAGGGAGCCTGCTTCCCTTTCTCTCTCTCTGCCTGTCTCTCTGCCTACCTGTGATCTCTGTCAAGTAAATAAATAAAATCTTTAAAAAAAAAAAAGTCTAAAAAAATTTTTTTTAAATCCACACTTTTGTTTTTCTTGATCTCTGTTTTCATGAAAACTGCATGGTAAATAAACCATAGTGTTAGTAATTTATAATCATCCAAAGAACTTAATATAGTAAACTGATTTTGTACCGCTAACATTCTGAAGTCAAAAGCAAGGGCAGGGAATAATTTAGAGGAAATGACTTAAAATTCACATAGATCTGGGCACCTGGGTGGCTCAGTTGGTTAAGCATCTACCCTCAGCTCAGGTCATGATCTCAGGGTCCCGGGATCAAATCCCAATTCAGGCCCTCAGCTCAGGGGGACTCTGCTTCTTCCTCTCACTCTCCCTTTGTACTCTCCCTCTCTCTCTCACATAAATGAATAAAACCTTTAAGAAAAAATTCACATAGATGTAATACTGTTTTTTAGACCGTAAATTGTAAGTTAAAGAACAAGAAGGAAAAGAAAAGGATGCAGCGTAGAAGTTTATTCTAGTTTAATAATTATAAGGCCTCTGGCACTATGTTGGAATGTACTTCTGACTTCTGAATACATAATGCCCCAAAATTCTTTGGAACGTACCTGTATTTTAACAGGATGAATTTCTTATCTTTCAGTCAAACAAATGTAGAGACAGTTTATGAATAGGGCCCTTAGTAAACAGTAAAATGCACAATAGTCTCAGACTAGATGTCCTTTCCAGCTCTATCTTAATATATTAGAGACGCTGAGTTTAGCGTA
This sequence comes from Mellivora capensis, assembly GCA_004024625.1. Taxonomy (NCBI): domain Eukaryota; kingdom Metazoa; phylum Chordata; class Mammalia; order Carnivora; family Mustelidae; genus Mellivora; species Mellivora capensis. The sequence goes on along the minus strand of PISX010001983.1, from coordinate 57,634 downwards.
TGAATGCATGTTAACATGTCAGTTTTATATTGATGACTTCAAAAAGCTAAACAATAAATATTTCATCTTACATGCATAAATTAAATAGTAATAAACACTACTTAATGTTTACAGTCTTACATCACAGTAGTCCTAAATAATTTAAAGAACAAATTTTATTTTATTTTTTTTTAAAGTTTTTTTTTTTTTAAGATTTTATTTATTTATCAGACAGAGATCACAAGCAGGCAGAGAGGCAGGCAGGGAGAGAGAGAAGCAAAGAGCCCGATGCGGGGCTCGATCCCAGGACCCTGGGATCATGACCTGAGCCGAAAGCAGAGGCTTTAACCCACTGAGCTACCCAGGCGCCCCAGAACAAAATTTAAAAGAACATTTAAAGAATATGTGATGGGGATGCCTGGGTGGCTCAGCCAGTAAAGTGTCTGCCTTCTGCTCAGGTCATGATCCCAGGGTCCTGGGATGGAACCCTGCATCAGGCTCCCTGCTCAGTGGGGAGTCTGCGTCTCCCTCTGCCTGCTACTCCCCCTGCTTGTGCTTGCGCTCTCTCTCTCTCTCTCTCTCTCTCTCAGGAATAAATAAAATCTTTAAAAAAAAATGTGAGGGGTTTATTTCTAAAGGAGATAATCTCTTGGTCTAAATTTAGAATGACAAGTTTATATTTTAAACAATAAGATATCCAGCAATTACTAGGCTTATGTCTGATATCCAAAGCAATAAAGGTAGACTGTGCTATCATCTCACATTTGAAAAGAATAAAGATGCTGAAATTTAGTGAATTTAAGAACATTAGGCAGTGTGGGATGGTATTTAAGACCACACAAAAGCTTTGGGATCAGGCAGGACTCATTTTAAGTCTCAGATCTACCAGTTCTTAAGTATGTGATCCTGCAAAAGTGATCTCTCTTTGTTTCCTCATCTATATATTATCCGGAAAAATGTCAGTATCTACTTCAAAATGTTGTTAGTCAAGGGTAAAGTGCTTAGTACATAGTCATACTTAGTAAATTATCAATAAATGTTACTTTCCATTTCTCTTACCCTTCTCCATTTTTTTCCCACAGCATTTGTCATTTTTTTAAAACTGCATTTAAATTTTGCAAGAAATATAACAAATACAGTCAACACTCCCATCTGAATCCATGTATCATTGCTGCTTTTGTGGTAAGCAGCTGAATCTGTCAACTATTCTGCTAATCTACTATGAAGCAGTCTCTTCTTGACAATGTCAGTGACTTCTGACCCTTTATCACTGTTATATGGTCAGTGTGTCCATGCTGTACTGAACAAGGGGCAGGATACTGCAGTATGACCCTCAGAATCCAGTGACTTTCTTAAAGGGATCCATGCAAATTTGTGAATGGAATCTTTCCAAAATTCTTTTTAACTGCAATTAGGGTACGCTGTTTTAAAATGCAACATTTAGGGGACATAGAGCTTCATCGTTATTCAGAATGCCAATCGTTTACCATGATAAAACTATGTAATTAACTATGTCACCTAAAAGGTCTACTTTAAAAAAAGATTATAGTTTATCTAAAATTTTTCTTATATAAGTCAGTTTTTAGTGAGATTTGCTCTATAAATATAATTATAACCTATTTAATATTGTAAGGAAAACAAGAACATATTATTTACAAATAATGACCATATATCTAAATAAACATTTGTTACAATACTAAAAACAAAAGTATACTGCACAAACAAAAGCAAAACATGTATACAGTAGTATTCATGTGATGCTGAAAGTATACTCTAGAATCAATGCCATTTTACTGTAAAGAAAATACCATTATTGTTGTTAAAACAGATTTTCATACAGAGTATTGCAAAACCTGAAGCAATTCCAATGAAAAAGAATGGAAAAGTGTATTTCCTATGCATACTGTACTTTAATATAAAAAAATTACTAGAAATAGGTTTTAGTATTTTTTCTACATAAAAACTGTATCAATCTGTGAAAATGGCTCATACAGCTTTGATGTATAATTGAAAACATTTGGTTAAAGGAAAAAATCTGATGAACCTTAAGACAGAACTCTGAGTAAAATGGAGTATGTGTGTTGACCACGGCACACTGGCATTACTCTGTAGAGCCGATCAATACATATTAGCTTTAAAAAGAAAGATATAGAAAGAAGCTGCCGTATATTTTTTAAATGACAGGGTGAAGGTCTAAATTGTCTCAATCAAGACTCAATTTTTTCTTCCCAGTTTTTCCAGCTGTTCTCTTCCAGTTAAGACTCTTCATTTCAAATAAATTTAATTAGTTCCAATTGATCATAGCTAACACTTATATAGCTTTATCCATGCTTCTCTCCTTTTATAAAGTGAACACTAACAAAGCCTGGTAGGCTCAGATCAGTGTCCTAAGACAACATTCATATCTCATGCTTTCTCATCAAAAAGGAAAATTTCAAAAATAATTATTCCATGTAAGCACTAAATCATATTTCATATTTAACTGGTATCTTGGTCAGTTGTTTAATTAAGGTAACTAAAGAATGAAGTCCCAGATTGCTACAAATACAAAAGTAATATAACTATGCATATTAGCCAAACTAGAACTTCTAAATAAGAATGCGTTCAAAATACAGGCAAATATGTCTGCCGTGATAACTTCTACTTATCTTATGAGAAGATATTAATGGAGCAATTCCTTTTAAGTAACCAACAAAACCCCAGATTTTTCAAAATCAATGGCTAAACTGCCCAGATTTCCCTTCTGTAGTACTTGTGCTCTACAACGGTGGTTATCCCAGAATAAGATTATTGGCCTGAAACAGGTTTCTCTCAACGCATCAACCATATTTTTCATAATGTAATTCATTTGGAATTCTAGTCAATAAAAAGAAATATGGTTTTCTTCTAAACTTTCACAAAAATCTATACCACATCTTAATCAAGTCGCACAATTCAAAGGTAACCTGAACGATCTACAGACTGCAGCATGCTAGCTGCTTTGACAACATGTTAAGGAAGCTTTTTTAGTTATTTAAATTCTCTGACCATTCTTGCCTCTAGTACCCATGCCATGAAATAAATAAATCAACTGATCAAAACCACTCATCACATATGTTTAACTTTGTACAGATTAAAATATAGTTTATGTAGCATTAATGGACTCTCCAAATGAGATTTTCACTTTTAAGCTTCTTGGTTTTTTTTTTTAAGATTTTATTTATTTACTTGAGAGAGAGAGTGAAAGAGAGAGCATGAGAGGGGAGAGGGTCAGAGGGAGAAGCAGACTCCCTGCTGAGCAGGGAGCCCAAATGCAGAACCCGATCCCAGGACTCCTGGATCATGACCTGAGCTGAAGGCAGTAGCTTAACCAACTGAGCCACCCAGGTGCCCCGCTTCTTGATTTTTTTTTTTCAGCAATAAAAGCACGGTCAAGTGCTATTTGCAGTCTCATGACTTTGGTAGTGCATAATTCAAAATTTCGATGTACTGATTTAATAATGCTTACTTGAAAGCTCAAAAATTTAGCTTTTATTCCGGAACGCAAATTGAGTTATTTTACTGTTACAAAGGCAACTTCTTTTCCTCTATGAATTAAACCACTACTTTTTATAGACTAGAGGGCCTTTAAAATTAACAGGGAAAAACATACCTATAACATTTTAAAAAATAATGAAAACAATAAAGAACTAGTTAAAAAAGATCCACAAGTAAAAGAATTTCCTTTTGTACCTACTGACACAGTTTCATAATTGTGAAGTGCCAAATGACTTTCAGGAAAGATGGAAGTTTCTGGAATCATTTATATTCATATTTAAGTTGAAATTTTTTAAAATCAATGAACTAACACCTTAAAAGGATTAAAAAGGAGCAAGTAATGGGTACCATTGTTTTTAGTGGAAACCAGATGTTACCCACTTTAGTCAACAACTTATTTGCAGCAGTAGCACAAGGCTCTAGATTTTATAATTGCTCTGTATGGTTTGTAAATTTTCAAGGGAGATCATTAGGCTCCCTCAACTTCCTTCCGTGAAAGACAATAAAGAACCTGCCCTACAGAGCTTTAGAAGAAAAAAACCTCCCTTTAGTTTTTTGGGGTTTTTTTCCATTTAGTTTTTATTGAAAATTGTCCTGATGTTTCCTGGGCATGCTTCTTTTCAAATTATCTACTATTAAATTACTATTTGTTGCTTCACAGTAATTACAGATTTACATGGTCAGATTTTACAAAATAACCATCCATAGAAAAAAAGTTTATAATTCTTTTTTTTTTTTTTAAGATTTTATTTATTTATTTGGCAGACAGAGATCACAAGCAGGCAGAGGCGGGCAGAGAGGAAGGGAAGCAGGCTCCCTGCTGAGCAGAGAGCCTCAATCCCAGGACCCTGGGATCATGACCTGAGCCGAAGGCAGAGGCTTTAACCCACTGAGCCACCCAGGCGCCCCAAAGTTTATCATTCTTAATGCCAATAAACATATTTATAGTGGGTTGTTTTTAATCCTCTGTACATTAGAAGAAATTGAGCTGAATGCATTTGGAGATCCAGTAACTGAAAATGATTTAAGTCTAAAAAAGATAGGCTGAACATAGATGAACATAAAACATACACAATATGGAACATATGTGGTATAAATTTTACTTTATGCCTTTATTTATGTAATAATTAATACAGGTAAGAGTGGCCAATATCTACACAACATAAATAACTTTAAAAAGCAGGACCCACTCATATTCTATAGGTACAGAAAATATCTGTAAGCTTTCTCACACAGCCAATATTGCATATATTGCCATTAGGACTTCAGTATTTTGCAATTTACCTATAATTGCAAAACCTTTCATAACATAATAGGTCTATTCCTCTACACATTTCATGGCTTTCATAATGATCCTAGCCTCTGAATTAGAAGATCTCCAGGAAATAAAATGCACAGCTAGCAGGTTCATTGTTATAGCAACAATGAAAAACCTAGACCAAATAAACGGTTCTGCTTCTTTCTACTTCAAGATCAAAAAGGACACTAAAGAGTCTCATAAAACTAAACCCTCCATTAATACAAGTTTCCACCTTTTCCATCAACATAGTTAATCCCCTTACAAACGATCTAAAAGCATTTTCCAATTCTGGACAAAGTTCATCCAGATTGTGTTAAAGATGTCGCTGCTTACCAGTTGTGATGTCATCATCTGCAAGGTCATGCTCTTCCTCCTGGACTTTGGCTTCTGGCCCCAAGGTGTCAGGAGCAGTGCTGATAGTCTGCATGGCTTCTGCTGAGACTCCAGCTAGAACACATGTAATCACAAGGTTTAGTTTTAAAAAACTAAAAGAAAGGTGGACCAAAACCTTAAACTTTTAAATTTACTTACTGGATACAGATGCAATACATGACCAAAAAATACAACATGTTTACGACAATTACGCTGAGACACAAATATTCACGTGTGCTCTCTTTCTTTATATATGCACATACATACATACATATACACATGGGTACAGACTTTACTAACTTAACCTAAGATCTTGAAAAAACAGAAAGATGCTTCAATAAATTACATTTTTACTTGATTCCTTCCAACATTTTTGTTTCAGTTACTTTAGGTGACCTAGACATAATCATGCTGCACAGAGGAAGAAAAAAAGCCTAAAAAGTACAAGACCATTTTAAAAGTTTACTTCTTTCTAATATTAGCTTGCTTATAATTTAAGGACTGGAAGGAGGGATGATGACAGGGGCGCTAGGCCTCTGTAAGAAACCTGAAATACACTGCCCGGAAGTGGATACTATCTCTGTCTATGGAGGAATTAGATATGAGATCTGATCATTATCACATTGAAAGAACCTAACTGAAGCAGACAGCTTGTACTAGATTGGGGGCCAGAAGTTTCCATTCTATAAATCACCTGGGAACTTGCCAACTGTTACGCATGTCTGTTCCTTATACACTATTTTCCCACCCTTGAAGATATATTTTGTTGTCTACTACCTTATTTCTAATTTGGTAATGGATAGTAGGGTGTCTCAATATTTTTCATACAGCTATCAACAGATATTACTAAATCACGAAATACAGAAATTTCACCACTGGAAGTACTTTAGGAATTGAATCTTCTAATCAATCTTTTAAATAAGTACTTTAATAACTACAAGTGTAGTATCCATCAAAATATTTTAAAAATCAAAAGCTATAAATATTCAAGGACTTCTTTTTTCCCGAAGGTGTATTAACTTAAACATTTCTATGTGAAATTAAATCTTGCTGCCTCAGGTTTACCCATTATGAAGAGAGGAAAAATCTTAGTCTTGAACCACCTGAATGACTCAGAACTAGATCTACCAATAGATAGTTCCAAGGCCTAATGACTTCCATTTGGGGAGAAGGACACACCATGTTAGTACGACTACTTTGTTCAGAATTGATCCAATAAAAAAATGAGCAGTGCTAAGTTCAACAGTCGCTGATGAATGCCAAATGACGCCATCCCTCTGCAGTATCATGTTGCTGGGTTTTCAAGATAAAAGTTTTAAAAAGAGAGCGAGATTAATAGAAAAATAGAAAATACTATGCAGTTAATTACTTAATTTAAAATGGTTTTCATTAAAATAATCCTAAGGGGGAGGAAATTAGGTAAATGCCACATTTCTAAAGATTTAGTGCTTAAACACAAAATCAAAGATTATGTCAGATTAAATCAAAATATAAACCTCTGAAATCTCTCAGTCTTGCTTAATACTTGATAATTTTGAAAATTATCAGAGAAATTGGGAAAAGATATTAAGGCAGAGTTTAGACAGTACCAATCTTTTATTAGTATTTTCAGTATTTAGGATTCAATAAAAATAAAGCTAGTATTTATGTAGTAACAAGTGTATAAATCCATTTAAATTCATCTCCTTTAATCAAAGAGGTTAAGTAACTGCTCAACATAACACAGCTATTAAACGTGAGAACGAGTACTGACACACAGGTCTTCTGATTTCAAACCACAATATCCTTTTCACCATGAAGTTTTCCAGGGAATGAGTTGCTCAGGGTAGGATAGGAGGTATGACAAAACATCACAGCATAACCATGAAAACTCATGGACTCACACAATACCTAGTATCTACGCTGTCAGCCCCATCATGAAGTTCTTGTGCTGTGCCCAGTGACCAGTCAACTGTGGGTAGTCAATACTTTGGGACAGAGCTTAAAGAGCTAACATACATTTCTCAAAGTAACCAAGGTTCAAAGACCAAGATGTAACTATGCTGAAACTGGTTCTTTGATACATGCTTTCCAAGACAAAGTTATAAGATCCTTTAACTCTTGACAGAAAAGAAAGGAAGGAAGGAAGGAAGGAAGGAAGGAAGGAAGGAAGGAAGGAAGGGAGAGAAAGAAAGAAATTCTAAAGAAAAGAAAAACAGAAAAAAGAAAACTACAGATCGATATCACTTAGTCTCAAAAGTCCTAACTGAAATGTAAGGAAACAGAATTCAACAACACAGATGAGGAATTACACACCATAATCAACTGAGATTTACTCCAGGGATGGAAGTCTGCCTATGTTCAAAATCAATCAAACTAACCAAAACATTAACAGGCTAAAGAAGAAAAAGAGCATATGATCATATCCATCATTTGACAAAATTCAACATCAACCCATGATTAAAAAAAGAAACCTTTCAGAAAAACAGAAACATAGGGGAATTTCTTCACTTAATAAAGAGCAACTGCTAAACATCTGTACCATCGTACTTAATGGTGAAAGACCAAATGCTTTCCTCCTATGACCAAAAATGAAGCAAAGCTGTCCACATTGATCTCTCTTATTTAACAGAGCACTGGAACTTCTAGCCAGTGTAATAAAGCAAGAAAAGAAAATGGATACAGTTTGGAATGGATGAAGTAAACTATCCCTATTTAAGGATAAAATGACTGTCCACATAGCTAATCCAAAGGAACAGACAAAACAAAAACAAATACAAAATTGAATAGGAGAGTTCAGCAAGGCTGTAGAATATAAGGAAAAAAATTATTAATTATATTTTATATGCTGGCAATGAAGCTACATTAAAAAAAAATACTACTTGGGGTGCCTGGGTGGCTCAGTTGGTTAAGCAGCTGCCTTCAGCTCAGGTCATGATCCCAGGGTCCTGGGATCGAGCCCCATGTCATGCTCCCTGCTCAGCAGAGAGCCTGCTTCTCCCTCTGCCTCTGGCTGCCTCTCTGACTAATTGTGCCCTCTCTCTCTCTGTCAAATAAATACAATCTTAAAAAAAAAAAAAATACTACTAACAATGGTTCAGAAAGCTGAAATACTTAAATGTAAATCTAAAAGAAACATACACAGGGGCACCTACGTGGCTTTCAGTTAAGCATTTGACTCTTGATTTCGGCTCAGGTCATGATCTCGTGTTATGACATCAAGCCCTGCATCCAACTCTGCACTCAGTGGGGAGTCTGCTTGAGACTCTCTCTCCCCCCATCCCACAACCCTGCTCACTCACACTAGCTCTCTCTCTCTCAAATAAATGAATCTGAAACAAAAATATACAACAAGAATTATATGCTGAAACCTACAAAATACTAATGAAGAAAATCAAAGAAGATCTAAATAAATAAAATGGAAAGACGTGTCATGTTTATGTATTGGAAAGATTCAACAAATAGTAGAGATATCACTTCTCCATAAATTAATACACAGGTTTAATCTAATTTGTATCAAAATTCTTGCACGATTTTTTTTGTAGATACAAACAAAATTATTTTAAAATTATATGGCATGTATTGCATGGAGCACTGGGTGTGGTACATAAGGAATGAATGCTGGAATACTGAAAAGAAATAAAATAAAATAAAATGAAAAAAATTCTATGGAAAGACAAAGGAAATAGAATAGCTAGAACTCTGGGAGGAGGAAAAGGAAAAGGTAGAAAAAACCCCATATACTCCATTTCCAGACCTATTATATAGTTACATTTATTAAAACTATGTGGTTTCAGGTTAATGGAACAAAATAGAGAACCAAGAAGAAGATGCATACAAATATGCACAACTGATTTTTGACAGGTGCAAAAGCAATTCAATGGAAGAAAGATAATCTCGTCAACAAGTGGGCTATTAGAACTGGGCATCCATAGGCAAAAATATGAACCTCAACCTAAGGCTCAGACCTTCTATAAAAATTAACTCAAAATGGATCATGGACTTAAATGTAGAACATAAAATTATAAACTTTTAGAAAAAAAGAGAAAATCCTTGAGATCTATGCTTAGACATGCTACCAAACAATCCATTAAAGAAAAAAAAAATGGCAAAGTGGATTTCATCAGAATTAAAAGCTTTTGCTCCACATAAAATCTCATTAAAAAAAATGAAAAACAAGCTGTAGATTAGTACAAAAGATTCACAGACCACATATCCAACAAGGGACTAGTAGCTAAAATATATAAGGAACTCTTTTTTAAGTTTCTTCATTTTAAAGATTTTTAAAGTAATCTCTACACCCAGTATAGGGGGCTCCAACCACAAACCCAAGATCAAGAGTAGTTCTATGGACTGAGCCAGCCAGGTGCCCCTATGTAAGGAACTCTGAAAATTCTACAGTAAACAGTCTGGCAATTTCTCAAAAAGTTAAACAGAGGTAACCTAGCAATTGTACTCCCAGGGAATGAAAACCTACATCTACACAGACTCGTATATAAATGTTCACAGCAGCATTATTCATAAAAGTCAAAGAGTGTAAACAATCTGAGCTGTCCATCAACTGATGAATAAATGTATAAATATATCACAATTTATTGAATGACAAATCATGATATATTCATACAGTGGAATATTAATCATCAATACAAGGAAATGAACTATTAAGTAAAAGAAGCCAGTCAGAACACATCACATGTTATATGATTCCATTTACATGAAGTGTCCCAAATAGACAAATCTATAAAGTATATTTGTGTACTTAGGGCTTGGGAGTGGAGGGAAATGGGGAATGATACTACAGGTACAGAATTTCTTTTATATATAATGGAATATTACTTGGCCATCAAAAAGAAAGAAATCTTGCCATTTGCAACAATGTGGATAGAACTGGAGAGTATTATGCTAAACGAAATGAGTCAATCAGAGAAAGACAATCATACGATCTCACTGACAGATGAAATTTACAAAACAAAACAGAGGATCATAGGGGAAGAGAGGAAAAAATAAAATAAGACAAAACCAGAGAGGGAGAAAAACCATAAGAGACTCTTAATCATAGGCAACAAACTGAGGGTTACTGGAGGGAGGGGGAGAGGGATGGGGTGATGGACATGAAGGAGAGCATGTGATGTAATGAGCACTGGGTATTACATAAGACTGATGAATCACAGACCTCTAAAACTAATAATACATTATATGATAATTAATTGAATTTGAATTTTAAAAATGTTTTAAAAAAAGAAACCATATGTTGATTCACAAAAAAAACAACAACAATTTCTTTTGGGGGTGATGAAAATGTTCAGAATTTGGTTGTGGTAAGGGTTACACAACTCTGTAAATATGCTTAAAACAAACAAACAAACTAAAAACCAAAATAACAAAAAACCACCCTGAATTGTGAACTTTCAAGTGTGAATTTAATGGGATATGAATTATACTCAATAAAACTATTTTTGAAAAGTCTCCTTCTAACATTCCAGATGAACCACTGCAACAGTGCTCCTTCTGTGTACTCTCTTGGTACCTTTATTATCATGCAGCTGAAGAAAAAAAAGGGGGGGGAAAGAGCCACAGGGAATTTCTTCTTGGTACAATAAGAAAACAAAATATGCCATGAATATTTTGTTTGAGGAAGCAGTAATGCTCCCTTTTTAATTTTTTTAAAAAATTAGATCATATTCTTGATTTTAGCCTTAACTTACTCTGTTAGTCCTCACAGTCAAAATACCTGGGTTCTTTTGGTACCAGCCAATAAAAAGAGATTGGTATAGTTACTTCAAAATTACATATATTTCACTTTTTTAAAGACCAGTTAACTATCCTAACTTCAAACTGGGCATTGGGTTGGTAACAAAATACCTAAGATTCCTAACTTTCATTGGGAGATCACAAGGGAAGAGATACTAAGAATGGGAAGACCACTTTACTACTACCAACTCTCGAATTCAAATGTTGCAGATCATTAAAAACTAATTTTAACAGTTCACTTTGAGGAAATGACAGAGGCTTTTCCTTCTGAACTTTTGGACCATACAGTTACAGCAAAAGATGAGCAGAACTGTTATTTAATCCCTCAAAGCATCGCAATCATTACATGTCCTATTACCATCTTTTCTTAGCAGGCTGACATTAGAGCAGACATTCTGTAAAAGGCAACTAACTGTAGGATCAAAATTTTAAAAATGCCTGCTGGAGGCTAGGGGTGTGGGTAAGAGACTGACTACAAAGTGGTATTAGCAAATATTTATGAGTAATGAAAATATATGTTTGGGTTTTTTTTTTTTATTTTATTTTTTAAGTAATCTCTCCTGGGGCTCAAACTCATGACCCTGAGATCAAGAGTCAGAGACTCCACTGATCGAGCCAGTCTGGTGCTCCAAATAAACTATATGTTGATTGTGGAAGTGGGGAACAGGACTACCCATATTTACTTAAAACCCAAAGAACAATAAAATTCCTGAAAAAAGGGTGAACTTTACTATATATACATTATACTTCAACAAACTTAACTTTAAAAAGAAACTGATAAAACAGAAGGTACTACATCACTGTCACTAAAGAGAACTGAGGATTATGCCAGAGTGTAGTGTTTCATGCTTTCCATGAGACACTAAGACTAGAGAAAACTGTTTTACTTTCTTCTTGGCATAGAAAACTAAACTAAACTTTTTGAAGTGTAAAATTCAGTTTACCACTGTCCACTATCAATAAGATGATGAAATATTCCTGAGAATATGAAGAAAAGTCCACTTTGGAAATACTTACATGGAAGCCTCAGTTTCTTGCATATTAATAATAAAGATTACAAAAGTTGTCAATTAATTATATGTCGGTACTTTGCTATTTCTTACACACTTGATGTAAGCGAGCTTATTTGTCAAACCACACCATAATATTTAAGACATCGTTACTTCCTAAGTATCCCCAAAATATTTGGCAATAATGAACATCTCATAAATACATCTTAAATAGAACTGAATACTTTCAGTCCCATGATACAAATTATGTCATTTAAATATAGTAAGAAAATAGGAGTAAGCAGTAAGCTTTAGGGAAAGATGTATAATAAAGAGATGATGATAGTGAGATAAAGTAAAGAGATACTCTAACAAAGGAGATACAAAAAAATAATAGAAAGATGAGAGATTCTTAAAAAACCAGTTAGTCCCCAAAGCCAGATTTCACAGAATAAAAAACATGAATGTATATAATGCCAGACAATAGGTATCTATAAATGGGTTCCACACTGTGAATCAGGAGGAAAACAAGGGAAAAATGGGATGGAACAGAAAACAGGTCTGAGTAAGTTTGGACGGGTGGCGAAAGGGGCAGGGTGGGGTGTGGCTGGCAGCCGAAGGAAGAATCAGAGGACGGGGAAGACTATCATGAGCTCTCCATGTCATCTGGATTCTAAATACTGAGATCACTTTCACTGTGAGATTATTTATTTATATATATATATATATATATATATATACACATATATGTATATGCATGCATATGTATATACATATATATGTATATATATGCATATGTATATATATATGCATGCATATACACACACACACTTTTTCCCATTTGCAATATTTTTAATCACTTTAGAAAAAACATTTTTTAAAATGTAAATATGAGGCACAGTTTTCAAAATCAAAGGACTAAAACAGCACTTGCCTCTCACTACGTCAGCAAAATCAGGTACATTACTCTAAAATTTCTCTTTCAAAAGCTTATAAATTACCTTCATAAATATTTTTCTCCTACTGGCTAATGCTATCTGAGTAAGGGTAAATAATATGAACTCAGAAGATCTCTATGTCGTGTGATTAACTTAATAATCAAAGATTAAATACTAAATTTTAATAGAGTAACATTTAAAATACAGCGCTTTAATCCATACTGGGATATAAAGCCATTTGAGTTCATTATAATTTTATTATTTTATTGAAGATTAGATGGATGAAAGTGATAAACAGTATTATTAGGATTCAGGAAAACATATACCACGATATTCATAAATATGAACAAAAATGCGATTTCTCATTCCCATAGTGATATAGATTTGCACTGAGGGTGAAAAACGGATCTGAAAAAATAGAAGGTACTTTTATTTCATCAGTTTCTCACAACTGTGGCTTTGTGGTGGTCCAATTAAAGTATACCAGAGGCGATAATTTGATAGGAACATTTACTTTGAATAAAGTAAAATTTAACAATAAGGAAGGGAGAATGAGTGCACCTAGAGTTTCTTTTCAGGCAGAAGGCTTGAATTTATTGGAAGCAGATCTCTGCAGTGACTGACCACACTGCCCCACATTCCCCACAATCCTTATGACAGACAGACGGCCTGCCTCGCATTAATTCACTTCACACCACTTCTATCGATCCACAGCCGGTTCCCTAGTCTCTCTGCACACATTGCCTGTCTGGCTGCCTACATCCACATCAGCACATACACACAAAGGCCAGAGAAAGATAACCTTTTGCTTTCCATTAAAGACACAGTATCCACTTTTCCTTCTGCAATAACATCAAAAATATAAAATATAACAGCATGTCTCAGAGAAAAGTCTTCCTGCAAAAAAAATGTTGAGAGTATTTACCCCTTACTCTATAGAGCATTTCAATTTATCAAAAACAAGTTAGTTTATTAAAGGTCACAAAGTAATTAGATGAAAAAATATAGGTAAAATAAGCAAAATGTCTTCAAGCCTGAATAAGAATTTAATAATCATTGTGTAACGTGAGGTTTGGTAGTTATTTCTAAGGAAATGAAATACATTCTTCCTATTAGCATTTTGATTTTTTTTTTTTTAGAAAACTGTTCTCACATAAAATGTAATTATAAACAATTCTGAAAGCAACAAAAGAAACACTTACCAAAATATACGCAAGAAATAGAAAACACAGTAACTGTATCAACAGAATAATAATATAAGAGGATAAAGCTTTATTGTCCCTCTTTCCCAACAAGAACCTGAAAAGGATCCATGATAAAAATCACTCCTAATACTTTTAATTCATTGCATGTACTTTTTCAAAGAGTTCTGTTTGATTTGCAGGCTATGAGCTGACTCAACACCAATTTTGGTTTCAGAAGACACAATAAAAGAAAGCTTTATTGTTCAACCTCAACGTGTTGAGAAACAAAGGCAAATCTGTCTTGACACACAACTGTACTAAAGTAAAAACTTAAAATTACAACCTTGAATGATTTAGAAACCTAAATTATAAGCAGAATCATATATCTCAGAACTGGGCAAAGTATATTCTTGTGGAGAAGAAACTTCCTTTGAAACCTTCTATGATTTCCACCTTTTTGCTAGGATTACCCAGGCAGAGGTTACACCACCAAAAGTGGTAATAACACGGTGCACTAAATACAGTTCAGTAAGTATGCTGTTCTTTCTAATGACAACATGCTACTTTAGAAATCAAAGAATGGGAAAGTGACGAATGCTGCAGGACCTAGGGAGAGCTTTAAAATAAGGAAGATCTGCCTGGCCCTGAAAATTGGGAAAGATCTGAAGGAGAGAAGCTGGCACTGCCAACAAGGAAAGCCATTAGAATGGTGAAGATAGGTGACCATGCAAAGTTCCTTCCATGCTCTTAAATATTGATGGGGCACCGAGGCTACTTGGTACCAAACCCACAGCAGACACTACAGACACAGAGGTGAAAGAGACACAGCCTTAGGTCCCAAGAAGCTAACATGTGAGGTGAGGCCATGGGATTCATTAAAGAAATTTAAGCATGAGAAATAACTTCACTTGTGTTTTAGAAAGAGCTCTCTTAAAGCAAGGTGAAGAATGATTTGGAAGAACTCAAAAGCAGAGGTAGCAATAAGGTCAAGAATTTTAAAACCATACTACTTGGAGCTCCACGAGTTCCCAAGCAGTTCCAGATACCTTTTTATATGCGGGTTCATGTGGCCAGTTTTCATTTGAAGGAAAAACACCACTTAAACACACACACACACAAACTGAAAACCACTGATGACAATTTAAAATATATGTATGTATGTATGTGTGTGTGTGTATGTGTGTGTGTGTGTGTACACAGTATAAATGGGGAGAAAATCAAGGTTGTTTTCACATAAAACATCTGGAAGGAGAAAGGGCTCTGACCATAGAAAAGGACAAGGAAGATTCACTCATCAACTCTTTTTGAATGATGGTTATGCTGGCCAAAGGGAATAAAAACGAAGCGGGGGGGCACGAAGGACTTTACATCAGGAAAACTTAGAGTCATATGAAAAATAAGATTTATAACTGCATGGTGAAAACAGTGTCCATCTAAAGAAAAATCTATTAACTCTGGGAGGGGTGAGGAAGAGAATACACGTCAAAAACAACCTTATGAGAAGGAAGTACTTGAGCTGGGTCTTGAGGTATGTATGGGAATTTATCATGGAATGACACTAAGTAAAGGAAATTTCAGGTAGACAAGACAATATGGTAAAGGACCCTGAAGTATCCACAGACTGGGCAGCAGAAGTGTAAGAAGTGTGAGGAGAGGCAAAAATGAGGCTAACAGGACATTTAAGATCAAAGCCCTAAAGGGAGTGAGAAACAGGGTGCTAAGAGAAAAGATGAAGCAGGAAAGGAGTATGTTTTTATTTTTTAAGGCTTCATCATGGTTATGTGGAAAGAACAAGTCAACAGGAAGGTAAATATAATCATGAGATTGCCAGGGTTGGTAGCTCTGTAACAATAAGAAACAAAACTTTTATATTTGACATTTTAGGGTAAATAAGGATAACCCTATAACTTCTGTTTCTTATCATTAGGGTAGTTTAGGAATTCAGTTTGCATAGAGCCAGAAGGAGCTGTTTGAAGACAATTATGAAGGCGGAAAGTTTGATCTATACTAGCAGACAGTCTCATCAGAGAGGCAACCGATGAAAAGGAATAACTTCTGGCACCCCAGCCAAGATGCTTTGTATCCTTGTTTATAAGCCAATGAATACAGGATAAAACACAATGATGTTTTATCTATTAAATTCAAAAACAGATATAAGGGGCATAGGTTAGCACAGCATCTAGGATATAGTAAGTGCTCAATAAATAGCACCGTAATTAAATAATTACCATTTCTTCTGTTATTGATAATTTTGGTTTATTTACTTTTTCTCTAGAAGTACTTTACTGCCTCCAGTATTCAATATTCAATTTTTTTTCTCGTTGACAAACCCATTTATTTATATCTTTTTTTAACTTGATTAAGCATCACTTCCTGGCTTTTAGAGCTCTATTCCAGATCTTATGACATCTGTTGATACATAAGCCCATTTGAAGGCAAAAACAAAATATTCACATTTCAAAGAACCAATTTATCTAACAATTACTTGTTATTGCCAAATTGTTATTTTCAAGTATCTACATCCACACAGGAGTGGGAAAGCTTCTGACCTCCTAATGTCTTAACACACAATGATTAATGGATTTGAAAATAAAGACATAGGAATCTTGTTTTAATATCCTAGTGGGCAATACACTTAATTGGCAGCAATATACTATAAGATCACACTATAAGGCATTTGTGATATTTCAATAGTTACAATAATAACTTAGATAAACACTGTGATGTACTCTGACTTCATTATCTGAGAATATTAAGTTCTTCTTAGATAATAAGAAAAACATTAAGATCCATAAAACCCAGAAGACATGTTAAGTCTAGACAATAAATAAATAAGTACCATGTAAGACTACAGGCAAACTCTTAAGATGTGTTAAGTAAAGATAGTAAGTTAATGACCTAAAAGATATGTTATAGGTTAAAAAGGATAAACCAAGAAAGAATGCTACTTACAGAGAGAAATGAATGAAAATACTAAGTCATAAGATAAACGTAAAGCTTCTAGGAGAAAATCTGCATGATCGTGGCTTTGCCAATGAGTTTTCAGATACCAAAACATGAGTCATGAAAGAAACTGATTATTGGACTTTATCAAAAACCTTTGTTCTGTAAATGACAAGTCACAGATTGGAAGAAAATATTGAAAATTATACAACTGTCAAGGACCTGTACCTAGATATATCAAAGAACTCTTAAGACTCAATAGTAAGAAAAAGAGCAACCTAATAAGAAATAAGCTAACCAAAGGCATAATCAGATATTTCACCAAAGACGATATAAAAATGGAGAATACGGGTGTCTGTGTGGCTCAGTCAGCTAAGCATCTGACTCTTGATTTTGGCTCAGTTCATGATCTGAGGGTCAGATAAAGCAGTATCGGGCTCCACAGTCAGTGGGCAGTCTGCTTCAGGATTCTCCCTCTCCCTCTACCCTCCTCCCACCCACTCACTAAGATAAATGAGTCTTTAAAAAAAAAAAAAGATGGAAAATAATCATGTGAAAACCTGCTCAACATCATTAGTTACTAAGGAAATACAAATTAAAATCACATTGAGATACTACTTCACACAACCTAAAATATGTAAATAAAACCTAACATCATCAAATGCTGGTAAGGATACAGAGCAACAGGAATAACTACTGCTCACTGCTAGGGGGAAAGTAAAATGTTTCAGCAGCTTTGGAAAAGCAATGTGGCAGTTTGGTTTTTTTTTTTTTTTTTTTAGATTTTATTTACTTATTAGAGAGAGAGAGCGCGCACAAGCAGGCAGAGGCGGAGAGAGAAGCAGGCTCCCTGCCTAGCAGGGAGCCTGATGTGGGACTCGATCCCAGGACCCTGGGATCACGACCCAAGCCGAAGGCAGCAGCTCAACCGACTGAGCCACCCAGGCGTCCCGGCAGTTTGGTTTTTTATAATTACACTCACATTTACCATATGATTTAGCAATTCCAATCCTAGATATTTGTTGAAGTGAACTGAAATCTCATGATAATGCAAAATCCTGAACAGCTGTGGCAGCTTACTCATAATCACCAAAATCTGGAAACAATCCAGATGTCCAGAAACAGGTGAATGGATAAACTTTGGTGCACCCATATAATGGAATGCTATTTAGAAATAAAAAGGAATGACCTACTGATCCATGCAAAAATATGGATGAATCTTGAATATATTTTGCTAAGTGAATGAAAACAAACACAAAACGCTACATGCTGTATGATTCCATTTATGCAGAATTTTGGAAAAGGCAAAACTATAGGATGGAAAACAGATCAGTGGTTGCCAAAGGTTGGTTGGGTGGGGATGGGACTGATTACAAAGGGGCTACAAAAGGTAATTTCCAAGGTGTTAGAAATGTTCTGTATGGTACTGTAATGGTAGATACCTGACTTTATTCATTTGTCAAAACCCAAAGACCTACATATCCAAAGAGTAAGTTTCACTTCATGCAAATGAAAAAAAATTATGTGTTAACCAGAATGCCACAGAACCCAGATGAACTACAAGATGAATAAATTATATCATAAATAAGTGACATGTCACTGAAGGCTGTACAGGAAAAAGGATTTGACCCAGGTAGCTGGAAAACAGGCCAAAACACTGCTTACAGTGAAGCTAACTACAGACAAACAGAACTGTACACAAACACTACGTTTCAGCTGGGAAACCAGTTTTTCACAGAGGTACAGGTTAGCAATCCTAAATTACTTTTTATGTCTACCAGGGTTGAAAAAACAAGTGAGTCTATTATAAATAATGAGAGTCAGGTTTCTCACATACAGAGAAAAAAATTACCCATAAGCAAAAGGGGAAGACTGGACTGAATCCTGTGTTATCAGATTGAACTCCTATCAGTCTGCATATATACACAGATAGAGAAATCACGACAGATATGTGGGTATACATGCGTTAGCTGTAGTCACATACAGATCCTCTGGTTCTGTCCTGGGAGAGGACTTAGAAGCAGCGAAAGGAAAGCACACCCAGCACCCAGATCTTAGTTTCTAACACTTCTACTCTACGGAACCAGGGCACCCTCAGGGAAAGAGCTAAGTCTAGGACTGGGGCAGGAAAAATACAAGTGAGTGAGAAGCATGTTCTAAGTCAAAAATAAGGAAGTACTTTAAAAAAGAAAAGTGAGAATTCTACCAAAATGACACCGAAGCCAACTTAAGGGAGCTCCCTAGGGCCAATGCTGGAATAATTGGTATTATATTGGTATTATAAAGTCAATTCCTCACTGAAGTGCCTGCTAAGCTAGGGACCTGGTGCTGGGTCACGTGAGGACCAAAAATAAGGCGGTTGACCTTGGCCCCATGAAGATCTCAATACAGTACATACTACATAAGTTTAATTTTATGAAGATTGTGTGGCTTCATTCTCATAATGAAACACAAGTTAAGTCTCAAAATTTAAATATATATTCATACATGGGATATAAAGAAAGAAGTAAAATAGTAATCCTTAAAGAAAACTAAGTAAGCAGGTACATGAAATATAGTACTTACTTCAGCCTGGAAACATGACAAAATGGTATCAAATTGCTGCAGATATAAGCATTCATACACTGTAATGAGCATAATGCATCTACAGGAGCACATCATTATTCCACTACATTACACTGATTAAATCTCACAATTCATTCTAAAGACTATTCATATCTAACCAATGATTTAGAGGAAGATGGAAAGTTGAATTAAGTAAGGGAGTACCAATCATTGCCTCTGGCAGAGCTTTTAAAGAATTAAATTACAAACAAAGTCATAAAAAGAATGAAAAATGAGTCAGATGAGTACTAAGATAGTGGAGAAACTACAATATGCAGAGAATAAAAACTTTCTTTTTTTTTTAAACCTAATCCCACAAATAAAAACAAAATTTTAACTATGTTTTTAAATTGGGCAGTCACTCCTGGATTAGAACTCGAATTTTTCCCCCTTAGTCTGGTGGTGGGAGGTGGCCTGTGGTGGGGAAGTAATAGAAAAGGTAGCACACAATCACTGAAAATTAACTATCACTAAAGAAACTGGAGAAGATTCACAAAAATAGATGAACTACTCTTACAGAAAATGGCAACAAAAAAGAACCATGCTCCAAACAGGTTATAGGAATGATTCCAATCCACTTGGTGTCATCAGAATGCAGGATTATCTGATTTTTCAACCATTCCACCCCCAAAATTTGATTTCACTTGGAGGGTTTCATAGCACATCTTAAAAATATGTTTAATTCTTTCAGTGTAAATATGTACATAGCCACATGTTACCAAGCTGACATACACATTGTTTTTAAATGTTTTTCACTTATGGATCAAATTTTATCATTTTTGATCCATCAATTAGCGTGTAACAGATTATAGAAACATTTCCAAAATTAGTGTATATTTATCTCCCTGGGACATATATATATAATAAAAGTGATGGCATGCCAGGAGGAGGTAGGAGAAAAACAGAAAGAAAGAATTTATTGGTAAAGATGATAGGTTTGAAGTGCCTCTAAACATGCAAGTACAGATGGAGACTACTGAATTAAATGGGATCTTTTTAAAAAAATATATCCAGTATCTGGAACAATGCCATGCTCTGAGTATGTGCACACTTAGCTGGGATATTTCTTAGATAAATTAATAAAACTTTATTCTGATGAATCCACAAGATGGGATTGTTTCTTTGGAAACAGGGAAATCTATTACTCTAATGACGAGATACAGTACTCTGAGAATGATCACCAACCTGGTAAAGAAATTTGAAATCAGAATATTTTAATGAATTTAGCCTTCACTTAGGATTAATTCCTTCTTCACATTTCCTATATATTCTGCTTATATTTGCTTTGTGGCAATTATGTTATTAAAACTGTGTGGGACTAATTAATCACCAATCAGAAAATGATTCTCTAGGGACGACAGGGTGACTCAGTCAGTTAGGTGTCTGCCTTCAGCTCAGGTCATGATCTCAGGGTTCTGGGATTGAGTCCCATGTCAGGCTCCTTGCTCAGCAGGGAGCCTGCTTCTCTCTGCCTGTTGCTCCCCCTGCTTGTGATCTCTCCCTCTGACAAATAAAAAAATCTGAAGAGAAAAAAAAAAGAAAAAGAAAATGAATCTCAATTTTCCACTTATCACCAATTAAACTAGTAGAGAGCAATTTTTTCTTCTCCATATAAGATTCTCCTATTAAGATCTAAGCAAAGGGGTGCCTGGTGGCTCAGCTGGTTAAGCAACTGTCTTTGGCTCAGGTCATGATCCCAGGGTCCTGGGATCAAGCCCCACATTGGGCTCCCTGCTCAGTGGGGAGCCTGCTTCTCCCTCTCCCTCTGCTACTCTGACTGCTTGTATTCTCTCGCTCTCTCTGTCAAATAAATAAATAAAATCTTAATAAAAAAATATTCAAGCAAAGGAAAGACTCTTCAATCTTTGGGGGCACAGCTGCATTTGATTTCTTTCTTCTTTTTATAATTAAAAACAAAATAACACAAAATATTTCAAACTACTTAAAAAACTATATAAAAGAAGATTTGGAGATGATCTTCACTTTTCACCTTTTAATTTCTTTCCAACTCATGCACTTCCTTCCAGATCACTCATTAGCACACTTTATTTATTTATATGAGAGAGTGTGCATGCACGTGTGGATGCACATGCACAGGGTGGGGAGATGGAGAGAGAGAATCTTAAGCAGGTTCCATTCCCAGTGTAGAGCCCAATGCGGGGCTTGATCTCATGATGAGAGATCGTGACCTGAGCCGAAACTAAGAATAGATACTTAACTGACTGAGTCACCCAGTGCCCCTAGATCACTCATCAGCACACTATAATCTAGAAAAATTAATGAGAATGTGAAAAGCACCTGCCACATTGCGTGAATTTAGTGGTTATTCAATTTTTTTTTCTTTCGTATTATTCAACATAATTACTGAGACAAGGCTATCTTCCTGCAAACTTGGTAACAGAGGACATATTAAATAAATACCAAATTTTTATTAGATAAAATTTTTATTAGATAAATACCAAATTTTTAATAGTAACACACTATAAAGTATTTTAGTAGGGAATAAAATTTTAGAAAAATTAGCATACTTTGAATTAAGTCCCACCATATTACCAATGTAGAAATCTCTCTATACCAGCTGAGTCTTTGTTGAGTTTTCTAAGAAAGATGAGTTTAAAATCAGTAGTTTTGAGCAAATATATATAATCAGTAGATACAGATCTGTGGTTCCAGGTCCTCCATTTTTAAATAAAAATAACTATATTTACGTCCCCAAAGTCATGAGTGGGGTAATAAAGAAGTTTTCAACTGGAGATGGAATTAGACAGATATTCTCCCCAGTAAAGTCCCCGAATAGAGACCACTTTTTAGTGGTACTATGTGTATAGGTGTCTTGGGAATCCCATCAACTGGGAGAAATATAGATGATACATTATATCTATATTTAAATTACACTGTTATATAGTATATTCTATAGCCTGTATGATTCTGATTCTAAACAAATATATTCAATGAATTAGCCAAATGGTACAGTTTCAACTTCAAACTGAAAAATTTTACCTTCAAAATATCTTCGTAAGTATTACATGATGAAATTTTTGTTATATTCATAGTTTCTATTTAAAATTGTGTTGGGGGTATTAGCTAATACAATTGTGTAGAAGAAAATGGTCAGACATAGAATTGGAAAAGAAAAGGTAAGGTTATCTCTACTTCCAAATAATATAATTATATATTTCTGAAAAATCCAAAGAATCAATGGAAAAACTTACATGATCAGTAAGAAAATATTATAATAGTATCAGGCTATATAACTAACAAAAGTCAATGGCATTCACCTATACAAACAAAAATCAGTTAAAGGTTGTAATGGAAGAACAATAAAATTAACTAAGCAACAACTTAACAGATGTCCAAAATCATAAGAAGGAAATTTAAAATCTCCTAAATATCAAATAGTAGACCTGAACAAATGAAAAGACATTACTATGTTCCTGGATGGAATCCAATATTATAAATTCTCCTTAACTTGGCTTACAAATTAAATAGAATCCCAATAAGAATGCCATCAGGTTTTTCTCCTCCTGGAACTAAACTTATAAATTTCATTTGAAAAATAAGCAATACCCAAGAGAACCCTCAAAAAGAAGGGATACGGCATTAATGGCTGAATATGAAAATGTGAATTAGCCACAGGCCAATGGGATGAAATAGAAAAATAACAAAACTATATATAGAACCTTAGTATATAGTAAGTGCTTTGGAGATAAGCAGATAGCTATATAGGGAAAGAAAATATCCATTCGTTATACCATTAAGCAGGACCAATTCCAACTGACATGTATGGGGAACAATACTGGAAATGATAGAAAACATGGAGAATTAGTACCAAAATTATGACATAAAATCCTGAAACTATAGGGATATAGTATATAGAAACTATAGGGGGTAGGTAAACAGGATTATGAGAAAAATAAGAAACACATAAACAAAGTAAAAAGAAAAATAACCAAATATATTTGAAACTTATAGATAGATAAGTAAAAATTTAATCAAACCATCCCATATAAAAGGGAGCCAGAGAATTGCTAAAGAAATGTTGAAAAAGAAAAGCAAAACTGGGGGCATCATATTGCCTGATTTCAAGCTTTACCACAAAGCTATGATCACCAAGACAGCACGGTACTAGCACAAAAACAGATACATAGACCAGTGGAACAGAGGAGAAAGTCCAGATATGGACCTACAACTCTATGGTCAAATAATCTTCAACAAAGCAGTAAAAAATATCCAGTGGGAAAAAGACAGTCTCTTCAATAAACGGTGCTAGGAAAATTGGACAGCTATATAAGGAAGAATGAAACTTGACCATTCTCTTACACTATACACAAAGATACACTCGAAATTGATAAAAGACCTCGAGGAATCTATCAAAATCCTAGAGGAGAACATAGGAAGTAACCTCTTCAACACCGGCCACAACAACTTCTTTTAAGACATGTCTCCAAAGGCAAAGGAAACAAAAGTGAAAATGAACTTTTGGGGCTTCATCAAGATAAAAAGCTTCTGCACAGCAAAGGAAAGAGTCAACAAAACAAAGAGGCAACCCATGGAATGGGAGAAGATATTCGCAAATGACATTACAGATGAAGGGCTGATATCCAAGATCTATAAAGAACTCCTCAAACTCAACACTCAAAAAACAGATACTCACGTCAAAAAATGGGCAGAACACATGAACAGACACTTCTCCAAAGAAGACATACAAATGGCTAAGAGACACATGAAAAAATGTCCATCATCATTAGTCATAAGGGAAATTCAAATCAAACCACATTGTGATACCACCTTACACCAGTTAGAATGGCCAAAATTAGCAAGACAGCATACACAACAAGTGTTGAAGAGGATGCGGAGAAAGAAAAACCCTCTTACACTGTTGGTGGTAATGCAAGTTAGTGTAGTCACTTTGGAAAACAGTGTGGAGATTCCTTAAGAAATTAAAAATAGAGCTTCCCTATGATCCTGCAATTGCACTACTGGGTATTTATCCCAAAGATATAGATGTAGTAAAAAGAAGGGCCATCTCTACCCCAGTGTTCATAGCAGCAATGGCCACAATTGCCAAACTGTGGAAAGAGCCAAGATGCTCTTCAACTGATGAATGGATAAAGAAGATATGGTCCATATATACAATGAAGTATTATGCCTCCGTCAGAAAGGATAAATACCCAACTTTTTTATCAATATGGATGGGACTGGAGAAGATTATGCTGAGTGAAATAAGTCAAGCAGAGAAAGTCAATTGTCATATGGTTTCACTTACTTATGGAGCAGAAGGAATAGCACAGAGGACATTAGGAGAAGGAAAGGAAAAGTGAATTGGGGGAAATCGGAGGGGGCGATGAACCATGAGAGACCGTGGACTCTGAGAAACAAACTGAGGGTTTTGGAAGGGGAGAGGGGTGGGAGGATGAAGGGATGGGTGAGCCTGGTGGTGGGTATTAAGGAGGGCACATATCACATGGAGCACTGGGTGTGGTGCATAAACAATGAATCTTGGAACACTGAAAAAATAAAATAAAATTTAAAATAAAATAAAATAAAATAAAAGGGAGTCAGAGATATGAACTATTTGAAAGAATTACAAAAGACACTTATATGAAAAGATGCAAAACTCATTCCTAACAAGAAAAAAAGAAAATAAGACAATTTCATTTTTCATTTATCCGAGTCACAAAATTCCAAAAGTATGACATATACTCTATTGGAAATGATGTGAAGAAACAGACCCTCATATACACAGTTGCTAAGAATGAAAAAATCATATAACTCCTATGGCAAAGAACTTGGGTAATATCTGATCAAAGTAGACATACATTTATCCTTAGACTCAGCAATCCCACCTCTTGAAATGCATCCAAGATACACTGTCAACAAATGAAAAGACATACACACAAGTCTATTCACTGCAGCCCTAACCATAATAACAAAAATTGGAAACAACCTAAATATCCATCAATAGGAAACTTGTTGAAAAAAACATGGTCCACCCACAAAATGGAATACCACATAATCAATAAATAAGCAGAGGAGATGTCTCTAGTACATGATCCCCACAGTATGCTGTTAAGTGAGAAAAGCTAGGTGAAGATATGCAGTAGTATGTTACCATTTAAGAGAGGGGTATATAAATATATGTATTTGCTTATGTTAAAAACATGGAACAAAGAAAGAGCAGTCTTTTCAATAAAAGCTGCTGGGAAATCTGAATAACTACGTGCAAAAGAATGAAGTTGACTCTTATCTTACACCATATCCAAAAATAAACTCAAAATGGTTGAATGACCTAATATAAGACCCAAAACCATGGAACTTTTTGAAGAAAACATAGAAGAAAAGCTTCATGATATTGGATTTGACGATAATTTCTTAGATAGGATACCAAAAACACAAGCAAGCAAAAATAAATTGGGCTATATCAAAATTAAAAACTTCTATCAAAGAACACAATCAACAGAGTAAAAAGGCAACCTTTAGAATGGGAGATGGTAACTATACATCATATATCTAATAAGGGGTTAATATCCAGATTCTGTAAAGAACTTCCACAACTCAACGACAGCAAACACAAACAATTCAATCAAAAAATGGACAAAGGACTTAAATAGACATTTCTCCAAAGAAGACATACAAATGGTCAACAAGCATATGAAATGATGGTCAACATCACTAATTACCAGGAAAATGCAAATCAAAACCACAAAGGATAGCAGCCATCTTGACAGATGTGAAGTATTATCAATAAAACAAAAACTACAAGGGTTGGTAGGAATATGGATAAATCAGAACTCTTGGTAATGTGGCGGGAATGTAAAATGATGCAGCTGCTGTGAAAAACAGCATTACAGTTTCTCAAAAAAATTAAAAACTGAATTTCTATATAATTCAGGAATTCCATTTCTGGGTATATATCTAAAAGAACAAGAGCAAGGTCTTGAAAAGGTATCTGTACTCTCATGTTCATAGCAGCATTATTTGCTAAAAGGTGGAAGCAACGCAAGTGTCCACTGACAGATAAATCGATAAACAAAATGTGGTCTATACATAAAATGGAATATTATTTAGCTTTAAAGGGAAAGGAAAGTCTGACAATGGGTACAACATGGCTGAACCTGGAGAACACTATACTAAGTGAACTAGGATAGTCACAAATACCTGTATGATTTTGGCTGTACAATGTATCAGAGTAGTCAACCTCAGAGACAGAAAGAGAATGCTGGGTGCCAGGGACTGGGGTGGGGGAAAGATAGGGAGTTACAGTTTACACGTACAGAGTTTCAGTATCAATTTCCAAGATGGAGACGTTCTGGCGATTGGTTCCATAACAATGTAAATATATTAAACACTACTGAATTGTACATTTGGAAATGGTTAAGATGGTAAATTTATGTCCCATCTATTTTTATCATAATTATAAATATCACAAATGGGAAGACAGGAGAATAACCCCCAAACTAAAAAGAAATTACTATCTTCAGAGAGAAAGGAAATAGAGTAAAGGGCACAGGGAAGGAGAGAAGCTAAATTTCTCTGAATATACTTTATTTTGTTGTTTGACTTAGGAATTATGTAAATGTTTTGTATCACCATAAAAAGTACCATAAAAAGTATTTTATCCCCATAAAAATGTCTACCTAAAAATTGACCTATAAAATTAAGATTAGAAAACACTCTTGAAAGACATATTTGAAAAAATAAAAAACTGAAAGTAAAAAATAAATAATTGAAAGTGAAATGAAACAAATGAACCTCAATGTATATCACATGGGTAGTATAATCACAGAGAGCTATTCCCAGGGATGTTAAGCATAATTCAACTATTCATCTTTAATGAATTATATCCTAAGGAAAAGAACTGCAAAACATATACAAAAACCCCACACAATGTTTATGGTAAACATATTGTGGTAATGCTGACATTATAATGAACTGCTGTATGTTTACCGTGGAGGAAAAGCAGATTTATGATTACATGGATGTCATTTAGAAACAAGGTTGTAAAAACTGGGGAGGTAGACACAGATGTAACTATAAAGAAATTAAGTAAAAATTCTATAGCACTAAATTTAACAGGAAGTATCAATATATACTCAAGATATTATATAAATTTAAGATCCAAACAGAAATGTATAAGTATGTCCACCAGAATGACCAAAGAGCAAAAACACATCTAGCACTCAGTTTGTGAGTTAAAATACCATTTCCCACTAAAAGGATGAGGGCTCCTACATGCTGACTCAGGCATGAGTCAGGAAATGCACACAATGAACCTCGAAATCCTGCCAGCAAGTAACCCATCAAAGAGTACTATGGTCAACTTGAAAGGATTTGGAAGTCAACTACAGAGGCTCCCACTGACCAAAGACAGAACAATTTAAATACTCCTTACAATGGATCACAACATAAATATGTTTTAATCCATGAATTCATAACACTGCTAAAAAGTAAGACAAATCACCTCAAGCATTTATCCTGTCATTCCTAAGGTGTAGCTCAGGATATCAACTCGTGGTGAGGGTAAACTTCTCCTTAGAAAAGTATTCTGGCTAACAAATGAAAAAGGCATGTTAGAATTCAGATTAACAGGAATTACCACTCTAATGAAAACAAAGGCAGAGATCAACACAGTACAAACTTCTCAATTTATAGTACAAACAAATCAAAAGGAAAAGCACAGGATAGAGGTGGCCAGAGACAAGTAGATAGATGGTGGGCTGACTGATTGATTAACTGATTGACTGATAGGAATCTGATGGATTAAATGAAACATAAAAGACATATAATCCAACCAGAATATATGGACTTTAATTGGATCTAAACTGAATGAACAAACTGTAAAAAGGAATTATGAGACTATGAGGGAAGTATAAATATTATCTGAGTTATTAGGCAAAATTAAGATGTTTTAATTATTTTTCACATTGTAATGGTATTTGTGTGTGTGTGTGTGTGTGTGTGTGTGTGTACATAACTATATAAAAGAACCCTTGCTTTTAAGATACAAACTGAGATATTTATAGATAAGGGAATATTGTATCTAAGAACTGTTTAAAATTGGGGGACAGGTGTTTGAGGGTGGGGGACACATAAAATTAGACTGTCCCTGAGTTAATAACCATTAAACTAGGCACCAGGTACACAAAGGTTCATTATATTACTTTCTACTTTTATGTATGTTTGAAATATTCTAAAATACAAAGTTTTTAAAAATGAATAGGAAAACGCATATATATATATATTTTATCCTAAACTAATCTATAAAGTTATGCTTGGCATTCAAACACATCATTTCGCAACCCATCCTGACATTATGCAGTGATTCCAAGAGGAATTAAGAAAAAAGGATTTACTGATTAGTAGTAAAGGTTAATACAATTCCTTTAAGATGATCCCTATTTGATGTGTTTTCTCCCCTCTACAAATCACTACTAAAGATGATCAGCACATAATTAATAGGAAGGGAAAAGGTAAGCCTGCTTTTGTAAGAAGCATTTAAATATGCTTTGGCCAAAACCAAAAACAAAACAAAAAAGTAACTCTTCTCTTTTATCCTGCTCATCTGCCTGAACAGTTAACTTGAAGAATGAATATTCCTGTCGTGTATCATGATCCTCCCATGCAACCCAACAGGCCACAGGCCATGTATAGCCAATGTGTTTTAAAAAAAAAAAGGAGACAAGAATGTACAGAATTACCTAAGAACTCCTTAACCAAAAATTCAATCTAAAACAAAATCTCTTGTAAAATGGGTCTTTAAATATTTAGCATGAGAGGAAAAAAAATAATCAAAACTCATATAACATGCTTAAGAAGGCATACAAGTAAATTTACTGATTACATATACACATAGTATAGAAACATTACCGCACTTTTGCCTTGGGGAGGGGAAAAGGATATCTAAATTAACATACTGAGCCTCATCCAATGACTATTCATTAAGCCACATGAGCAAGAAGTGATTATTATAGAGGTTTGACAAGTGGATCATGGCTATTAAAAGATGACTGAAAACAAACTGAGGGTTGCCTGGGGGAGGGAGGTAGGGAGAGGGTGGTGGGGTTATGGATACTGGGGAGGGTATGTGCTATGGTGAGTGCTGTGAAGTGTGTAAACCTGGTGATTCACAGACCTGTACCCCTGGGACTAATAATACATTATATGTTAATAAAAAAATAAAAAATTATTTTAAAAAAGATGACTGAATATATATAAATCCATACTCACATTATACAGGTAAGTTCTAAAACCAGTTGGCTAATCATATCTGAAAGATGAGCACTTTTAAATCAAAATAATAAAGTATGTATCAAACATTAACGTAGTATATTCAAAATTGTTTCTGTGCTTCCAGGAGGCAACTATTTCAGGCAAGATACTGAAAGCACACACTAGGCTAGCACTCCCCTAGGCACATGCTGCCATGAAGCTCTGTAAGACCACAGGCATCTTCTGGAGAAGCAGCAAGACTTCTTCACTGGATGCCATATAGAACCGTAAGAATGATACAGAAACTAAAGGTTGTCCTGCATAGTAACAAATTTTAGGAATTGCCAATATATAAGGGAGTTTGTGATCCTGCCTGTATCGGGGGTATGGATGTGTGTGTGGGGGGGTCTCATTTGTTAGAAGAAGAGGCATTTAGGGAACAAATAGTGAAGCAGTTTTTGACTGTGCTAGGTAGATTCTCAGAAGTCAAGAAAAGAGCATGAGGGTTTCAATACACAAGAAATGATTTACTTTTCACTTAAAAAAAAAACAACAACCCAAAGATTTAAACTGCCGAAAGAAACCCTTAATATTATTTACCTGTTTTATATATTGTGACTGTGGTTAAGATTTCATATATAAGTTTACTATAGATTTGTTCATTCCCCTCCTTTCGCATAAAAAGAGACTGAACAAGACAAGGATGTACAGAAGCTGGTCATCTCTCTGGGCCTTAGAGCTATTGCTCAGTGAAGCAGGACAATGTGGCAGATCTTCTGATACCCCTTTTCCATCAGACTTCCCAGCTAGTAATCTGGTTCCATAAATTAGTTGCTCATCAGTCATTAGAAAAATCATTTGAAAAAAACGGTATTTTCCTCCCTACTTACTGCCATCTGAGGAATTATGAAATGAACGCATACAGATCCTCAGTTGAGGAGGGGGTAGTATTTGGGATAATCACCTTTTGAAATTCCTCTCTCCTGCCTCTCCCCCTTCCATGTGAGAATCACTACACTGGAATCCCTTCTCCACAACAGTGGCCAGTGATGAAACAGAATAGGAAAGGCTTCCAACCCCAAGTGCCCAACAAACTTCTATATGGGAAAAGCTTGGGATGGTCTCACAATCCTGATCACATCTTAAAACAGGTCACATCTGAGATTATGCAGTCATTTTAAACCCTACATAAATATGTTATAAGAAGTACCATGATGCTTTAGGTTAAGACTACAAATGCTCAATCCTCTACCTATCACCCAGAATTCAGAGATTCATTTCGAGTTCAGTTCCTCTGACTTCGATATTATTTGTTCCAAAGACCAGCTTTGCTTTAAGAGAAAGAGCAAACAAGCAAAAATCAAAACCAAACCAAACTGAGTAAAACCTGCCAACCACCCTCTAGCACAGAACAGAGAAAAAGCTTTCTTCACTTCATGCCTGTGACAGAGAAGTGTCTATAAGCGAATTTATGTCTCTGTACCCATGAGCTATGCCAGAATTTGTTTAATGTTGGTTAATTATTAGAGGGACGTTATTTCATTAGCCATCTTAAAATCAGCAGGAATACTCGTGTAGTTAAGAACCATCCCTCCTCTTCCATTTCCACTCCCTAGGGCTGAGTGTTCTTTACCACAAGTACACACTTCAGATAGAAGCCTCATCATTATTTCTCAGTAAAATGTAAAGTCCTTTCATAAGGCTTCCAGAAACAGAACCGTGATTACAGCTCAGACATTAACTGTAAGCAACAATTTTTAAAAACAACAAGCAATAAAATAGGTGGTTGCAGCTCTTTTCATCTCTAAATCAAGGAACGAAAACCTTTTCAAGTGATGAGTAAGTTGCACAGAAAAAACATAGAAAATATGTACAGAAAAATTACAAAAATACTAAGTATTGTTACAGATGACTGGATTGGCATTTAACAGGCTGAAAGAAGCCAGATCAATCTCAATCTTGCCAGGGTCAATTCGGGTGCTCAAACCAATAAAACAAATTTTTTTTCTTTATGTTTGTATACTAGAAGTGCTAAAATATTAACCAAGTCTGCAAATGTCATGCACAATAAAACCATTTATAAATATTAAAACACTTATTTGTCTCAAAATCTGCTTAACAAAAAATAGATAGCAGGAGTAATAAATCATTAGGACAATACTAATGAAAAATAAAATATAAAATACCAAACTTCCCTCCAAAAAAGCAGGAAGAGGAAGGGAAGAATGGATTCAGCAAAGATATTTTCATATACTTTGATCATTTTAATCCCAGAACTTAAAAGCAACACTCAAACAAAATCTACAACTAGCTATTACAATTAAAATATCAGAGGTAAAATAGGTTCACATAATTTTCTTGCAGTAACTAAATTACTGTTTTCCTTCCAAACTATTGACTATTTCATCACATGCAGATCACAATAAGGTTTCAAACTAAAATACTAAAACAATGCAGTTACATTTAATATCCAGTCAATAAAGAGAAAATAAAATTAGAAAATGGCATAAAATCATGTCTCACAATCCAATCAAAATTGGATTTGTACATGCATATTAGATGTCCAAGTATTAAAACATCATAAGATAACCAACTCTGCTTTTTGTTTTGTAAAAACAAGTTGAACAGGACTCTGAGCTCCTGTACTGGAATAATCTGTACTAGAATAAGGAAAATTTATATCTGAAAGCTTACTAGACACTAGTTCTATTACAAAGACATGTTCCGGTATTCGTGGGCCGTGTTTTGTAAAGTACTTTATTTCCATTAGCATTATAAATTTTTGTTCCTCAGCAAATCAGCAAGAGACTAATGGCACAAATCAATATCATACTCTTCGTAGCAACTAATATTAGGTCATTTATTATAGCAAAGGCCACGAGAAACTCAGCTAAAGGTATATCAGGCACTTCAATTTGAACACCATTTTTTTTTTCAACAGTGTGTCACAGGTTCAATGAGTTTTTCTTTTATAAAGCAGTCTTCATAGGCGTAAGAGACTTCAACTCCTTAAAGCACGCAGCAAGTGTACAAAGATCCCAAAGGAAGTCAGCCATGCCTCCTAGGGGTCTGGCCACCAACTACAACTGTAGGAGAGGTAACCACACTGAAAGGAGGGAGACAGACTTGTGAAAGAGAAAAAGAAGGGGGAATGAGAAAATAACCTCAACTACTTCAAATCCTTTCAGTTCCAAAGCTTTTCCACAGGGGCCAGTGGCATAAGAGAAAGACGCAGGCAAGGAGTGCCGCACCTAACGGAATCCCCCAGTCTCTCACTGTTACGCAAGGAAGAAGTTACTGAATTTCCTCAGGCTCTACTCCTGCTTTGTTGCACAGGCTGGAAACTGTCGCAGGGCTCTTAGTGATAACTGGAAACCAGGCTGCTGGTATATTCGTATACAGAGGACTTCAGTGTGAAGTTCCTTATTCCTGTGGAGTTCCTAACCTACAGCATTGCCTGATAACAGAGTTCTGTTTACTAAGAGGTAAAGTCTAAATAACCAATCGATCCAGTAATGCTTTCATTTTTAATTTGCCACTTTACTACTCTAATTTCCAAGACCTGTAAAAAGGATTTAAGGACAATTGCGAGAATATTATATATCACCTCCAAGAACTCAAGTCACTAAAGGATTTTCCTTTAAATAGTTGAGACTGAGTAAGAACAAATTTTGTTATTCATCAGGTTAGTAGGCAAATATAGATAAGTACAACAGTTTAATGCTGTTAAATACAAGATCAGTCCGGAGTGCTTACGCTTAAGCCCCACAGCTCTGATACTTTAGAAGAAAAAAGAGAAACAAATCCCTTAGGTCCCCACTTAACACCGCAAACAGATACACACAGATAGAAAACACTTTGCATAATATAGTTTGTCTTAAGACAAACCCTACTGCCTCTTAATATAAAAACTTCCACAGAACATCAAGTCCTTTTTCTGTAAATCACTTAGTCATAATTCAGTACTTTCCCTTTCGAATCACAATGCACAATCACTTCCTACTGGCTCTGTGAACACAAGGTAACCACCACAGATATTTCTGAGCAAACCTCATCTTTTCATTTCAGCACATATGCAAAGTGGGCGTTCTTTACAAAAGGGCTATTTTAGAATTCTCAGTTCTTCGTAAGCAACCAAATGATTTTCCTTTTCCCCACATCTAATTAGAATATTTTTTCTGAAAAAGAAAGATACACCCGGAATGCAACAAAAGACCTGAGAAAGTAGTCAAGTAAGCAGAATGTAAGGAGTCAACAGAGACACCACAAAGTGCTTACACTAAAGCTTAGGGATTTTTTTTTTCCCCCTTCAGAGAGCTCTTATTCTTAGCCAATTTACTCTTATTTTATATTTAACTGAAATAAGTTTGGCTGCCTGGCTTCCACACTCCCAAAACAGTGATAACAGTAAATTAGACACCAGGGGCAGAAGCTCCTGGGGGTGAGACAAAACAGCCCAACCAGCAAAAACTGTTAATTCCTAGACAGGAAAAAGAGGAAGAAGGAAAGTTATCTTTTAAAAATATGAAACGTGAGAGGCAGTTCAGGCTGGGTTCTTCTAAGTTCAGATGAACAAGTCTACTCTCTTCAATAAGCAAATGCTGGTAATTATGCAGCGCGGGCCAAAACAACTCTGGCTACTGAGAAGGTGTTTAAAAAGCCAGAAACAGAAGAACTATTTCAACAAAAAGAGTTAACATTTTTTAAAAATCTAAGCATTTAGTGACTTTTAAACCCTCAGTTATCTAGAAAATCATTCCTTAGAAGGCTGTTAGAGAGTTCCAAATAACTGAGGCATTTATAAAAAAAGAAAGAAGGAAGGAATGCTGTGTTGTTTAAGGCCTTTTGGGGGTAAAGGAGGGACTCACTTAAATCCTATTTAGCAAACACCGTTCCTAGCCTTTCCCCATCCTTTCCCCAGCAAACCCTGAAAATGTCTGCCTACCACAGAATGCATAAATATTTAAATTTTCACTAGCTACAAGAGACCTCTCCACTACCTCTATAATATATAGTTCCATCTTACCTTCTTATATATTGTTGGTCCATCCACATTTGTGCCCAGAATGACCACTACCTTATAATCATCAGAAAGTGACTTCAATTCCAGGTTAAAATAGGTACTACAGTGTGGCTTGTTGAAAGTCAAACCCAAAACATTTACTAGGAGTGTCTTTCACTGAACAAAGAAATCCTATTCTGTTTCCAAGGGGGATAAAAAAGACAAGCCTAACCCTGGTAACCTTAGCACAAAAGGAAGCTAAAAAGGCAGGGCCTCGATAAGAACAAAGGATTGTTCTTTCTGATGACATCAATACGTATTAAACACGATGTGTTACACATCCTTCTATCAATATCTGAGATGATAAATTTGCAAATTAATACTACATTGGTCATAACTGCATAAAATTACAATAGCACCCTCTTTAGAAGAGATTTTGATTTATATAATGGTAGTAACTTTTATGTGTTTAATGTTTCTGAAATTAAAGGAGGAGATGAGCCACAGTGCGCAAGCAGAATACAACGTACGAGAAATAATTACGCTTGTGACCTCATGCCCTATAAGGTCACCCTGCATCACAGGCCAAAGGAAATCAGGAACCATCAGCATTTACCTCCGAGTAGTCACTGTCTGGAACGAAGGGCAAACGCAGGTGTATTTCATAAACTAGCAGGAGCTTGACCTCATAAAAAAGTCAATTATCAAAATGCTACATGTAGAATGTCACAAAAAGAAATATATAAAGGTAGGTTCTACAGAATATCTTCCCTTCAAAGTAAAACTGAGGCAACTTAAACATTTCATCTTCATCTGAATATACACATTTCACAAAATAACATTACCCCTTTCTTACTAAAAATAAGCAACAGAATTTCTAAAAAGTATTTTGTAACATAAACACTATTATAAATACATGAGAAAGAGTGATAACTCAGAAAACATTCACAATATTTATATAAGTTACTATCACAAGAATGTATGAAATATTCAGAATTCTGGTCCTGTAACCATTACAGTAAGAATCACAATGCACTTATCCTCAAATTTTCGATCAGAAATCAGGCATCGAAAGTTTACACACTGCCTGCATTTATAAGGGATAAAATGTGTCCTAACCCATTCTGGGACAGACTCCATTAACTGAAGCAAAATTCTCAAATCACTCAACAAGGACTTGGTTTTTATGAAAATTTGTGAACTGGCTTTTCAGTTAAGGCAGACTATTGCTCCTTTTTCCTCCCCAGTGATTTCTGGTCTACGGCCAGAATCTCTGAGCAATATAAATTCAAGTGAATTCCAAGGCAGTGACAATAAGGAGAACAAAAGTAGAGAAACCAGCACAGCAAAGGAAAGGGGTCAGTCAGCCAACGTTTACTACGCGTATAATCCGCCGTGCTGGGTGCTGTCCAGAAGTTTCTCCTTTACTGCTCTCTGCAGTCCTAAGAAAAGCAACTGGCTTCTGGCCCCTTGCTTTCCTTAGGTTCTCAGACAAACCTACAAAAGGCTTTTATTACATAATGTACCTAAATACAATATCAGAAGACCCCACTCACTGTGACCAGCGGACTTGAGTTGTCATCTTAGTCCCAGCTCAATTACTTACTGGCTGTGGAGTCAGAGAAGGGTTACTTCCCATTTAAAACCTCAGGCTCCAGAGTTGTAAGATGAAGGGGCCTTCAAAGCCCATCAGCCTAGTAGCACATTCTGCTCTTCAAGCAAAAGCATTTTCTGGGTCTCAGACAAACATCCAACGAAGGGACTCTCAGGTCATAACTTAGGAGCTGCCAATATTGCTTAGGTAATTACTGCACATTTTTAAATGCTTAGGCTGATTAAATTATAAGAAAATATCTGATGAATAGTGTATTTACCATAGTAAATATTTTACCTTTAATATTTTACTTACTTAAGAAGATTCTTATGCTAAAAATAGGTTTTAAGTTCCTAAAAGAACATTTTATGCTGTTAACTCGCTACGAAAATCATCCCCGCAAACACTACTTGACCATGATAGAGGCGACCGCCCTATGAGCACGTTATGGCAGGTGTGGGCTGTCCACCAGCTGGCTCCATAACCTTTTGATCCCTTTGGACAGCAAATCTGTTCAACAGCCCTATGTGGTCATTTCTCATTTGTTGTATGCTTTCTTCTCCTTTCACACATTCAGAATCCTTACTCCTTCAGCTTGACATTCTTTTATTAAAATAGAAAGCTCCCAGTAAAGCAAACTCATTTTACACTCAGACAATGTAAAAGTTCCAGAATAGATTACTATATTATAGAAAGAGTCGTTAGTATAAGCTGTTTTAATTATATAGAGAGTGTGTGTTTATTCTTTCACTAAAAATAACAGGATGATAAGATTAAAATTTTAAGTAAGCCAATATTCAGTTAATTTATAAGGAGCTCCAGGATACTATAGGTAACAAAAGGACTTTAATTTACATAAATGGAAAGGTTTAAATCTGACCTAAGAACAACCTAGTTTATGCTTAAACAATGATGAGAACCATTTTCTTACAATGAAGAATAATTTTCTCACAGTTGCACGTTTCTGCTCCAAGTTATTGTTGTTGTTGTTAAGCTTAATATGGCTACAAATGACGTTGTGTGAAGGCAGGATTAGCTCAAATCTATTCAATCCTCTACCCCGAACACCATTTCAAGACCTAAGGATGCCGGAGGAAGCAAGACAGAATAAATGGTGGTGAGGGAAATCAGTTTTGTTGTCTGACAGCCACTCAGTAACTGAAGAACCTTAAGAAAGTTCTTTAATCTCTCGGCCTCAACTAACTCATCAGGAGGAAAAAAGTGGGAGGTGGTAGTGACACGAGTGCTACTTTACAGGCTTATTGCAGTGGCTTAATGAAGT
Organism: Mellivora capensis; assembly: GCA_004024625.1. Taxonomy (NCBI): domain Eukaryota; kingdom Metazoa; phylum Chordata; class Mammalia; order Carnivora; family Mustelidae; genus Mellivora; species Mellivora capensis. The sequence goes on along the minus strand of PISX010001983.1, from coordinate 19,992 downwards.
AACACAGACCAGGCACTTAGCAAAAGCCTGACAGAGAGTGTTCAATTAATGGTAGGCATTGTCATTATTTTACTTATACTGTATCCTCTCAGACCCTCTAATAGACCTCTCACCTGGCAACATATACATTTTCATCATTGCTTCAGGGAGTAATCTGAGACCATATTACACCTTTATCTTGTAGCTAACTCATTCTCTTCTTTCCAGGAAAAAGAAAATAAAATAGCATTCACCACCATCAGAGTCAGATCAACACTTCAGAGAGTAATTCATATTATTTATTTCTTTGGGATCTACACAGCCGCTTGGTACTATATATTCAGTACACTAAAGATATCTTTCTTCCCAAACTGTCAAGAACACAAGGCTGTACACATCTTTGGTGTTCTCCTTAGATCCTGATCTGTAATCTATAATCAAGCCTTAGACATACCTTTTATTCTAGTCTATCTACATTTAGGTCTGGGTCCCATATCCCTTCTATAGTAGCTTCTCCATTCTACTTCAGTCCACTCTCCCATTGTAGTCCATTCCAAACAAAGGTGTCCTGAAACAGTTCCTCATACTTCCATAGCAGCGTTGTCCTTTCAAAAGGATCTCTAATGATTTGCTACTGTTTCACCTTCAACCTAGGTTTGTCTTTTAATTGGAGCATCTTGCTTCTTCCAGCATCCTTAGATCTTAAAATAGTGTTGGGGGTAGAGGAATGAGTAGATATTTGAGCTAATCCTCCTTTCACACAATGTCATCTCAGTTTGTCCTTAAATTGGGGCATCTTTTATTCAGTAAAGTTTACGATGAGCTGATGAGTTAGTTCTGTTTTTCAGAATATTCTGAAGCTGAGAGCCACAAGTGACTGAACAAATAGGACTGTTCAGGATTCTTCAAATGCTCAAAAGCAAAAGCTTTTGTCATTATAGTCTTATTCTTTTAAACATTTTTTTACATTGTAGAAGATATTAAAACCTACACACATTTAGGTAAGAGCTTTAAGCCTAATACCTTTCATAGAGTCCATATTTTTAAAGACTCTGGTCTTTCAATTTCCTTTTATTAAAATGGAAAAATTCCTAGTAAGCAAATGAAAATCAGTATTACCTCAGTAAATTCTGTTACCTAAACAGATTAAAGAATTTTTATTAGTGTTGTTAATGTGTGATGTTATGGTCATATGTAAAACACATTATTAGCATTTTTTACAGATTATGAATGTACTTAATATAAAAATCTTTACCTAGGCATTGTTCCATGTGCTTACCAAAGATTACCTCATTCCAAGCTCAGAATAACCCCATAGTCTCACTATCATCTTCATTTCATCTATGATAAAAGTGAGGCTGAGAAAGGTTAAATATCAAAGGTCAAATACCTAAAAACAACCACTAGAGTCACCATTGACAAACACCTGGTAGACTTACACCAGGTATAACAGTTATAGTCCTTTTTGAATCTTGTTTTCATATCCTTCTTATACAATCATGTATTGTCTGTCTTGACATGTACAGTGAGTATCTTATTAACTAAGAATTTGGTATTGGCCAAAATCATTTAAAATGAATTCATCTAAAACCTAGGCCAAATTTTCATAGTAAAAAATTGTAAGTTTCATTGAGAATTTAACTTAAAAAGTAAAACTGATTTTATCTTATATTCAATATAACAGTTTAAAACTTTAATTATGAATTCTTCTTTAGAAGAATAAAGAATCGGGGCACCTGGGTAGCTCAGTCAGTTAAGCATCTGCTTTTGGCTCAGGTCATGATCCCAGGGTCTTGGGATCGACCCCTCCGTGGCACTCCCTGATCAGTGGGGAGCCTGCTTCTCCCTCTCCCTCTGCTGTTCCCCCTGCTTATTTTCTCTCTCTCTTTCTCTCAGTGAAATAAATGAATAAATAATCTTTTAAAAAAAGGGAAGAAGAAAAAACCAATCAAATGATGAATTGGGGATGAAGCACACCTTTCTAAAAAGAAAAAAACTACGATAGCATAATACAACTTTTCTTCAATGACCACTTGACCTAGCAGCAGGATCACAAAGGTTTGATTCTACAAAAAAACATTCAACCACTTCCAACAATTTTTCCCAAGGCCTTTCTCAGTCCATTCAAATTATATTCTTTTGAAAGACTCGTCTGTCAATATCCTTGCTAATTTCCTTTTCCAACAGTACACTGGTCTAAATCTACCCAATTTTTACTTCTTAAGGACTCACAATTCCAACCTCAACTTGGAAAGGCCCTGCCTTATACTGCATGTGCACACCATCAGATTGGATCGACAAGCCGGCATCCACGAACATAATCAAGCAACAGAGACAGATGTTAAGGTGAAACAGAGTAGGACTTTTTGATTGGGGATTAATTTCATAAGAGGTCTTGTCCATCAGAGAGTATTTAGATATATTCTTTTAAACCAAACTCCAAACCACAGGGATTCAGAAAATGAACACGTAGAAATCAAGACTCCCTTATTTTCACTTCAAATAACTCACTTTTATTGAGAGGCAGTAACAAGCATATCTGTGAGTTTCAGAACTTTTGTATGTTTAAGCATGTAAAGCCTTTGTAGATAACTCTTACGTGATATGACGTGGTCCATATACTGAGGTAAATAAGGGGCCCAGGCATCGATGGCTTCCTTCCGTCCCGCCTGCTCAATTCTTCGCAGTTCAGCTAGAAGCAGGGCCTGGGCGGCTTCTCTGACCTGAGAAGGAAACGGAGCCAAATTAAAAAATAGGAACCCGGTCAGTTGCTGAGGTGTTTAAAAACTAGAAAGTTCATCACAAAATAAAGCTAGGAAATATACAAGCCACATTTATTTACAAGAGAAAAACCACAAACCAAGTAATGAATTAAATACTGAATAAACTGAATGTGAGCAAAATCAAAGACATTTTAATGAATGATCTCAGTGAAAAATATTTTAACACTAATAGAATTACATTCGTAAATTTATGCAGCGTTGGGTTTAAAACTTCATTTTCCAAAGCTTTTAAAACACTCCTGCACTTTAATTTTCACATTAAATTTCCATATAGTTGTTACTGTTAAAAGTCACTGTTAGAACTGTTAAACTTGTCTTCCCTTTTAGCCTCAAGAAATTTAACCTTATCTAGTGAATTTCTTTATACACTAAGTATTGTTTGCATGAACATATATATAAATCTGCACAATTCTTGTATACCTAAGACATGTTTGAACAATTTGTTTTCAACAAATAGGCAAAATACATTCCTGTGTAATGGCATTAAGTTCTATAGAAGGAAACAAGTTCTCAAAAGTTACATCATTTCAGTTTGTCCTTCAACGTGGCACACTTTTATCTTGCAGTTTTAGTTGAGTTTTATTTTGGCAAATTACCACAAGCACAGGGTCAAAGAAGCTCTTCAACTGTCAAGTGGTCTATCAATCAATTTATTTACTCTTTGTCACTGAAAAGGTAACTCAGCAATGTCTGATAAGAGTTTGAATAAAAATTGTTTTTAATTATAACTGATTTTGAAGTGAATTCAGATACTATTCAATGCAAAGCCATGAAATTTTAGTATGCTACAATTCTACTTAGAATTGAGGGAAGGGAAACCAGATGGGGGAAGTATTTATATTTGATAAATTTAAAATGATACAAACTGCTATAGCTATATAGGTCAAATGCCATAATAAAGGAAATCTCTATCCATAAAACATTTCCAAGTCCCTGGTGATATTATATTCAAGCAATGTCTAATACAGCATAAGTCCATTAACACAAAATAATAGCTACCCATTTATTGAGCTCCTACCATGTGTCAGGCTCTGTACTGTTTTACTTGCATTATCTGATTTGATCCTGACAGCAATCCCATGAGGAATATATTATTATCCCCACTTTACAAATGAGCTTCAAATAGCTTAAGTAAATTGCCCAGGGTCACAAAGTTAATAATTGGCAGAACTGATATTTAAACATGGGTCTCTTCGAATTCCAAAGACTTTCTTTTATTATAACACATTATCTTCCACTGGACAAGGGCTATTCATTTAGAATTTGACTGACGTGATTAAACCTCAGTGTGTGATTTTGAGGGAATAGGGTGTATGTATGTGAGCATGCATGTATGTTAATCTATACAGAACAATCTCTATAGGAACCAACACTCAAAGAAACAGTCCTATAAAGTATATGAGACCTTTGGTCAAATATTCACTGGATTCAAAAGTAAACAAACATTCAAGTTGGAACATTACTATTCAGTACATAAACTGAAAAAAAAATCATGAATCCATATTTTCTATGAAATAAACAGGTGAAAAGAAATTAGATAAATATTAAGCATTTCGTTTCAAATTTACACTTGTCTACTGTTTTCATGCTTTTGTTTTCTATCCATACCACATCAATATTACCTCCAAGCATCGATCCTGCCATCTTCGAGCCAGCATCTCTAGAAGTGGGGGCCTAAATTTATCCAGTCCCAGCAGGTCTGGCAGCATCACACAATGCATAGCAGCCAACTGACTCCATCCTGTTAAAAATGTAACATATTACAAATACTTTAAGCATTTTAGCATTCCCAATTCAAAGACATTTCTTTAAATAAACCAAAAATCAAAAAAGGGCAAATTGCTAAATTATATTATAAATGATTATAATTTATTAGATATTGTATACAAATTATATCAAATGTAGTTTATCTCTAAATCTTGTAATTGGTACTTAGAAGAAATCTCAAAGTCTTAAACAAAAATAAACTTCCACATAAAGTACATACAAATTCTACAAGGAAAACATATTTCTAAACAGCCCCTCTAAAATAAAACATCATCAGAATTGAGAAAACATAGAAATAAACATGTACTAGAGTTGTAGACTTGAAACTACTTTCAGTTAAAAGGGCATTCACACAGATATCCAAAGATAAGTTCATGTCTGCTAAGGCCGGACCATCTGTGTATGACCACCTTTGTCAGTCAACAGAGATGTCTTCCCTTGTCTATCACAGGGCCTTTAATTAATACTTATTGATCTCTTTTCCTACTAAATGAATCAGATATTTAATCACAATCATAACTGAGTAAGTAACATAACATCAATTTTAAGAGGAAAAATGAATTCAGACATTTCATAAAATAAAAACCAGATAATCCAAAACTGACAACATCTTAAGTATCACTAATTTTAATCTATGGGAATAAAAGTTTTTTTTTTTCCAAAATTCTAATCCATAATGTGGAACTTGATTATATAAAGAAAACAAACCCTGGAAGCCACTGCAATATCTAAAAGTAACAGTATCCAGACATGCTCAAATAAGCATTTCAACCAAAGGGGTCTGAAAAATATATACACAATAAATGCCTCAGTCTTCCCAAATCATGTATGAAGCCACTATTAATCCACAATAATTACCATTATCCGGAGGGGATAACACTTAAAGACAAATAATCAAAAATGAACGCAAAAAAGCAATTACTACAATATATAAGTGGATCACAGAATTTTAACAAATCAATGTTTTGAAATAATCTAAAACAAAAAGAACCCTATCATAAAATTCAAATTACTAGGATTGCTTAAAAAAGAGAGAGAGAAGAGAGAGAATAAGTAAGAGATAAGCCACCTATCTAGAGATTTATCTTTTCCGTAAGAAAATTCTCATCAACTGAGAATATATAATTAAATGATTAAGATGATGAGCACATACATTTTAGATTCCAATTTATTTTCAATAGAGGGTATATATACATATATAGAGAATATATATATACACACACACACATATATGTAAATATAAATTACATGTCTCATAAACGTGTGAAGTGTTATTTATGAGCTGAATTTTAATAGGACAGTGATTCTCACCATGGTCCAAAGTCAAGAGCTTTTTTTTTGAATAACAAATTACTCTTTCCCAATAGCTTAACAAATTTGTTCTGAATTATTTTTGCTAAAATACAGTCTTAGCACATAACCTTAGCACATGTCTATGATAGGGAAGCCAAACAAAAAATGAGTTATACTTTTGTGTTCCCATGTTTTCTTTCCAAATGAGTGGTACTTCAAACATGGGCTCTGTACTTTACAGATACTACAACCATTCTTTCCATTTGAATGGATTGTTAATACTGCTTTCTAGTGAAGAGTCAGAATTAATCTGGATTACATTTGATTTCCTTTTATATTATACATCTGGTGAAGAAAGAGCCCATAATGAAGACAGTGGATATAACTCAGAGCTCACAAGTTCCATTAGGCTTCCAGGGAGCATAAATAATCCTATGGTGGCTCTTGGGAAAAAAAGGTTTGTGGATTCCATTCACATTTTCAGAGTTCCAAAAACACTTTCACCTAGTGTTAACTCCATAGGGATAATATGATAGCCTAACTACATCTTAAAAACTGAAATTATGGATTTTTGCCTCATCTAGAAACAGAAATAGTAAGGAGGATAAACAGGTGAATTCCTCTCTGTTTATAATCATAGGTGCTAATCAACATTCTGAAGACTTCTCTAATGATAATGTAAAACAGACCCCTCACATCTCCCTCTAACCTCAGAGTAATGAAACATGCAAAACAGATTCATTAGTTCTAACACCAGAGATCACATGGCAAACATCATTATGAAAACCAATCCACTTTTTAATACCTACTTCACATGAAAGATTAGCATCTTTGCACTTCTTTAATGGCATTCGAGGTTACGAGAAACACAGTGTATACCTGCCAGGAGCAGCATTACATTTTCCTAGCTGGCCCTTATCATTGACATTAGCAAATAAAGTTAAAAAATGGAAAATTTAAGATCTATATATAACAAAGCAGATAAATGTGTAAACTGGATAAAAAGAACATGTCATATCAGAATAAAGCACAGACTGAGAGGGAGTTGTTAGGAAGTTGAGAGAGAATACCTTCATTTACTAAGAAACAGGTATGTAAAGCAGGAGTAGAAGCAGGGTCAGAGCCAGAGTGGTCAGCATCAGACCGAACGGAAATGACAGGAGCAGGAACTTGCAGAAAAAACAGAAGAAATAAAGAGGAGAGAATTGAGGTACAGCGGCTTCTGAAAAAAAGCTCAGTATTAGTGAAGAATGAAAAACAAAGTTGGCAAAATATAGTAAATGGAGAACTGAAAAATGATGTTTTCATCAGAAGGGCATGATCGTTGAGAATTACGGCAGGGATAGGATATATTTTATTGAACAGCAATCACAGTGTAGTTCAAATTCCTCTTAAAACCAAAATCTACCTAATATTCTAATTTATCGATGTACCAATTGATACAAAAACAGTTCTAAAACAAGTAAGGCTATAAGTAAAAAATGACAGACATAAAGAATTAGCAAGAATGTAATTCAATTTTTAAAATGTATCACATACTGAAAACTTTAAGTTGGTCGTCATACTGCCAATTACATTTTTCTAATGACTTATTTCCTAACCTTATATGTAAATTATTTTTTAATATCTCAAACCAACATCCACTGAAATCATTTCAATTTTCCACACTCCTTTGATAAAAATAGAGAATTTAAAATCTGCCAACTTATAAAGAATATATATACTAAACAACTTTTGTAAGAATCCTAACATAGCTTCATTTTTAGTTTAAAAAATATTTTTGTGATACCCATGTTTGTTTTATAAAAGTAATTACTATGAATGTTCTAATCCTCATAAAATACATGCAGCAACCCCATCCCACCCCCCCAAAAAGTTATGTTACCAGGAAAATGTTTCAGCTTCAATTATCATATGAAAAGGCAAAAAGACCGTATGGCACACACATTCTACAACTGGAGGTCAATGGTAAGATTTAGAGGTCACCATTTGACACTTCCTTCCTATGGAGAAATTACCATATGTCATGCACAAGTATCTTCAAATTAATCCCTCTCCTTTCTTCTGTCATTGAACAGCAATAGGTTTAGGCTCCTGAACAGATTAAGCACTGTCCCCTGAATGATATGTTTGTTTTTCATGCAGTGAAGTTCCTTTGTAACTATAGGACAGCTGCATGAAAACAACTTTTCATAATTTCCACACGAATGCATCATAATGTCAATCAGGCACGTGTGAGGTAGTAACCAGTAGAACTGAAAGTACATGAACAGTAAAAAAAAAAAAAAAAAAAAAATCCAATTCTATATACCCTAAAAAGCACATTCTGCACATATGAAAGTCTCATCTGGGAAATTATAACTGTTTTTATTATCACAGACCCATTTTTGTTCCTTATGAAATTATAATAATTTTACGTTATGTTTATGAAAGAAACAGGGCTTTTAACTGCACATTTCCTAAGATATAAGAATTCTACTGTAATCTCGTGAAGAAATCTCAAATATTTTTATGTTCCATTGAATAAATTTTTCATTTTATAAATCATTTCTAATTACAAATTCAGTTATTATGGCCTATCCAATATTCACTTCCTCATGCAAAAAAAGTTGCCGAGCATGGATGGCAGAGAGTAAATGTTCAGGTTTTAACTTTCATGCCACCAAAATTGTTCACAAAGTTCCTATGGTGGCTTCCAACAACTGGGACTTTTCCATAATTTCACTTTAAAAAAAAAGAAATTATTATTATCATCCCTGAAAAGGCTGTTGTATCTGATTTTACTCTTAAGTGAGAGGATAGTAGAATGAGAGGTGAGGAAATTCAATATAAATGAATAAAAGTTCAGTACTGAGTGATCATTACCCTAGTCTTGTCAAGTAAATAGTGGGATTAAACTCTATCTTCTGTAAGTCACAAGCATAAAGGAAACTAGAAATGCTACTGAGAAAACCACTGGAATAAGTATAATAGATCTTTTTTTTTTTTTTAAAGATTTTATTTATTTGTCAGAGAGAGAGAGAGAGGGAGAGAGAGCAAGCACAGGCAGACAGAGTGGCAGGCAGAGGCAGAGGGAGAAGCAGGCTCCCTGCCGAGCAAGGAGCCCGATGTGGGATCCCAGGATGCTGGGATCATGACCTGAGCCGAAGGCAGCTGCTTAACCAACTGAGCCACCCAGGCGTCCCCCAAGTATAATAGATCTTAACAGAATAATGTTCAATATATATGTTTATTTTTAATGAGGCAAATAAACAGACTCTTTTTTGGAGTACTGTTTAAATGACAGTATATAAGGAAAAAGACATTTACATTTTCCTTTAATAAATTCTGTGAGCACACACAAAAAAATCAAGAATACTATTAGATCAAGGATTCAGATTTACTATGCTTTAAAAATCTTGGCATCACCACCAAAAAATACTTCATTCAGACTACCTCACAGCTGAGACTGCAGAATCTAGAACTACTTTTATAACTAATTGAGAAATTCAAATTAACTCTGCTTGAGCTTTTAAAACTGTCCACATATAAAGAAGTCAGCAAAAGAAATTTAAAGAGTACCACTCCCAAAACAAAAAGCTCAAGGCTTAATGACAATAATAAATCTGAAGGAAGTCATATGTAGCACTGAATATTGACAACTCATAGCATGAAGCATAAGCAGCATTTGGTTTCTTAAGACAAAAAAGCTGCAATGTCAATGATCAATTGACTTCTCTTACTAAGGGTTAGTCAAGCCTAAGGGCAAAAGTCTCAGCATAGCTTCAAGTGATGACAGAGGTGGCACAAGTTCTATTATTTTACATAGGAAAGTTCTTTAAATTTTGCAGCTAAGAGCCTCTTCAGCTACTTACTATCACATGCAAAGACAGGCAAAGATAAATGAACTGTGTGACAACATACACACACACACCCACACGCTTTCCGTTAAATAGCATCTACATAGAACTCGATGTTACAACATCCCTGGTTTTTCAGTTTCTGAATAGGTCTATTTCAGTCTTCATTTGAAATCTGACTCTGAACCCCATTGTTCCCTACTGCCATTGTGACATGCTAAATATACAAAGGACAGAAAGTGGACATACTTTAGGTAGCAAGTTATTGGTCTAAACCTCATTAGCCTCCTGGTACATGAAAACAAATAGCCCTTTCAGTACATTTTTCAGAAGAGAATAAAGAAAATCTAGAAAGTTTTCTGCAAAACCAAATGCAATGGGTAAAGAAGTTTTTCAAAGCTTAACACAAATAAAATTATTTAATAATGAATCACTTTATCTAAAGTGTTACAGGATAATCACAAAGCTTTGAGAGGGGAGGACAGAGAAGAAGGCATTCCACACTAGTTCTGCCATTCAATGTAGAGATCTTAGAGCAACATCTGCCCTTTATGTCTATGGGAGATGAGCATTCTCATCATCTTTTTTTTTTTTTTTTTTAAGATTTTATTTGTCAGAGAGAGTGAGCACAGGCAAACAGAGTGGCAGGCAGAGGCAGAGGGAGAAGCAGACTCCCCGCTGAGCAAGGAGCCCGATGTGGGACTCAATCCCAGGACACTGGGATCATGACCTGAGCCGAAGGCAGCCGCTTAACCAACTGAGCCACCCAGGTGTCCCTCTCATCATCTTTTAAGTCAACATGAAGCACTCGGATAAATCATTAATCAAACAGTCTAAGAAAAAAGTATATCCTTAAAATGCTATGACAGAAGAGCACAAAAAGTCTAACGGCAATAAAGAAGTACAAGGTTCCAGGAAGTAGAAAGGATAAGGACCTACCATAAAGCAGAATGAATTAACAGCCCAAGATAGTATTCTGACAGACATATGTCAAGGCAAAATACAAAAGTGCTAATAATGTTGGAAAAATACAGTAAAACTCTATTTAACCTCCAGATCGCCAATGGATTATACCAGAATTGGAATAAGTTCAGATGTAATGGCAATTTTACCTTAGCCTTTAACTCCAGTCAGAGTCCAAAAAATAAAATTAAAAAACTTTTTAAAATCCTGCTTCTATAAAAGACCTCCTTCATTACTAACTTCTAAAAAAAAATAAACAAACTAAGTCCAGGCACCATGGCGGTAGAGTTTATTACAGTGAAAGATAAAGTGATAACATGAATAATAACTTGAATTAGACATATGGAGGCTATTCAAATTTTCTATTTCATTTAATTAATAAGTACCTACTATTGGTTAATTTGTATAAATGATGCCTGAAATAATTTAACAATGACTACCTCCTACTTCTAAGTTTAGACAACCTAAATTAAACCCATTTCTGAAAAATAAAATAGCAGATACTGTAACATAATCTTACATATTTAAATTGCTTAGACTTGCTTCCACACCTACCACTGAGTAAAGATGTAGCTACTAACTAGACAGAGGGTCACAGTCAAGATAGGCACTAGAGACACACACCAAAGACTTGGGCCATAACATTACTTAACTGACCAAGAGAAGTACAGTATATCAGGATGTAGATAAGCCTACAGCTATGGGCCATTTAGGGGTGTATAACTATGAACAACAATTTGGTCTGATCCCTTTCTTAAATGAGATGTTTTGTAAAGTACACAATCGAGTGTCTAATAAATAAAAACTGACTCTATCAAAAAGTACTGACATGACTGTCAGTAAATGTTAATGATGGGCAAAGACTGAATGAACAAGCCCACTGTTAAATAAAGCTCTCATGAAGAAATTATTTTTCCAATGAAATACCCTGATAATGTTTATGAGAAATTACGTTAGCTGAACTATCTATATCATCTTTATTCTTAGACCTAAATGTCTACGAAAGGTCCAATCCACAGCTAAAGTCTTTACTCCATATAGATTATTTTGCAGCTGAACAAGTATTAGCCAACATGTAAGTGACAGTTTATCGAAAAGGAGCATATTCATGTTTGCAATTCAGCTTGAGAAACGGATTGTGAGTCAATGTGCAATGTAGCGGGAGTCAGGAAAAGAAAACATAAGGAAAGAGGAAAATGTCTGAAAGCAAACCAAGCTAAGTTAGAACAGAAAGACCAAAATGTAATACCCTCACTGCTCTACTGTAGTCAGAGAACTCAGAGCTTTGTCCTTTCTCTTACCGTTTCTTACCCTAGCTAGTTGTTTATGTCCATTGAGCTATCTACTAGATAGATGTATATTAACTACTCAAGAGAGTATACATCAGACTAATTTTTCTAACAACCCAAATAGAATTGGAGGAAAAAAAGGGCTTAATAAATATTTATTAAAGAGATAATCACTCCATATTTTCAATATTTAAATAGAAAGTGGGTTTCATCATGCCATCCTAAAGTATTTTATAATGTAACTCTCACTACAGATTGCTAACCTTTATTCACTTTAAAAAATAAGCATCTGTATTGTTTCAAATGGAAATTCCTAACTCTACTGCCTTAAATAAACACTTTGGAAAAAGCCTCAATTCTTAGTGTCCCCCTCCCCCTCTTCACTGCTCTCAAAATGTGATGCTTTCTGAGAGGAGCAACATTAAAGTATTCAAATCAAATTAACGTCCTCAGACCTGTCCAGGTGAGTAAGTTCAATGCCGTAACAGTAGTGGAGTACACAATGCATCATAACAATGTCACAAATTAAACTGGACAGCTTGTATCTGCTAGGATTACAGAGGTAGAAAATGTAATCCAAGAAGAAATATCAACTACAAAGAATGATAATAAAGATGGTAATGATGAGGAAAACAAATACCATCTCTAACAGGAACTGATTTTTTTTTAAAAGGTTTTATTTATTTATTTGACAGCAACAGAGGAAACACAAGCAGTGGGGTAGCTGGAGAGGGAGAAGTAGGGTCCCCTCTGAGCAGGGAGCCCAAAACAGGCTCAATCCCAGGCCTCTGAGACCATGACCAGAGCCAAAGGCAGATGCCTACCGAATGAGCCACCCAGGCGCCCCTAACAGGAACTCACTGTCAATGAAGCTCTGAACTAACTAAATGGAAGAGATTATGCCCTGCCACTGATTTGTACTGTGTAGCTCGAAGATATTTTTGATGGATTTAGGACATAAATACAAGCACAGACTTAGAGTTAAAAGATGCTGTTGTGGGGCGCCTGGGTGGCTCAGTGGCTTAAAGCCTCTGACTTCGGCTCAGGTCATGATCCTAGGGTCCTGGGATCGAGCCCCACATTGGGCTCTTCGCTCAGTGTGGAGCCTGCTTCCTCCTCTCTCTCTGCCTGCCTCTCTGCCTACTTGTGATCTGTCTGTCAAATAAATAAATAAAATCTTTAAAAAAAAAAAAAAGATGCTGTTGTATCCTAATCATACTACTATAACTAACCATATTTTAAACAAGTCTCTTACCTTTGTGAGCCTGTTTCCATTTCTCTCTGAAGTAATGGCTCTAAAAATATTGAAACACTATACAACATAAAGGATTTTTACTTTATGAAGTAATAGTATATTTAGAACATTTTAAAAGTAAAGGGAGAGGAACTGCCACTTCTGGCCAAGATGGAATAACATGAAACAGATTTATAATCCTATCTAAAACAACTCCCCCCACCAAACACATAAAACAATGGTTTCAAGCCCCTGGGCATCAAGTGATGATGAACTGAGAGTCAGGAGTTGGGAGACAAACAGCACTATGATTGCCCCAGCTTATTGCTTTGTGGGAGTTTCTCGACCAAGATATAGGAAGAGGTTTGAGGAAGAGCCCCACAGTTTCCCTGAGTTGAAGAGACATAGCTGAGAGTCTCAGGAAGCCAGAGCAGCTAGAATCCACTGGACAGAGAGAAGAAAGCTTCAGAGATCAAGTTCTTCAGACATCCCCCTGGAATAGAGCGCTGATCAGTTCATGTGTGTGAAGAAACTATAATGCCAAAGACCATGTTGCTTCCACCAGCCAGACTGGAAAATTAATAATTCATGGGATACTAGATAAAATACTCAGGAAGCTCTTGCCTCAGTAATGGGAAATTAGCCTTAGAGTATGACTCCAAACCCACCAAACAAATAAAAAACGAGACCAGAAAAAGATCAAACTGTTTCCAAGCAACTTAACTGTATCCAGAATGTAAGTTACAAAAGAAAAAAAAAAGATTTATAACAATATAAAAATCTTCAGTACCCAACTAGGTAAAATCCAAGTGTCTGCCATTTAACAATGATTACCAAGCATGCAAGGAAGCAGGAGAGCACAGTCCATAATGGGGGGCGGGGGGATCCATTAAAAATGAACCCCAAACTGACAGAGATGTCAAAATTATCAAATAAAGGTATTAAACCAGTCATTATAACTATAGCTAATATACTAAAAAAAGTTACATAGAAATAATGAAGATATAAAAAAAGATACAAATCAAAATTATGGACATGCAAATCATAATGTCTGAGATGAAAAATACACTGGTTCATTTTAATACCAGCCTGGATATTGCCAAGAATAGATGAATGAACTAGAAGGCATTGCAACAGAAACTAAATAATGAAAACACAGGGGGAAAAAAATCCAAATATAGAGCATCAGTGATCTATGAAACAATTTCAAGTGACCTAATGTACATATAATTTGAGTCCACTAAAGAGAGAAGAGAGGAGAGAACAGAAAGAATATTTGGAGAAATCATGTTTGAAAAATGTTTTAAATTAATGAAAACTATAAAAAATAATAAGCTCAATAAACTCAACCTCAAGAAACATAAAGAAAATTATACCAAGGCACTGCATAAGCAAATGGCTCAAAACCAATAACAAAGAGAAAATCTTCAAAACAGCAAGAGCAATAAAGTAAAAAAAAATTTTTTAATGTTAAATAGGAAAATACAGATAACATCAGATTTCTTATTAAAAACAAAGCAAATGAGGGGGCACCTGGGTGGCTCACTCAGTTGAGCATCTGACTCTTGATTTCAGCTCAGGTTGTGATCTTGGGGTCCTGGGATCAAACCCTGCTTCAGGCTCCACACTGAGCATGGAGTCTGCTTATCCCTCTCCCTCCCCATACTCACATGTGGTCACACATGCACACTCTGTCTCTCTCATGAATAAGTAAATCTTTAAAAAAAAAAAAATAAAACAAAGCAAGTAAGAAGATAATAGAGTATCCTCTGTTAAGTACTGAGAGATACAAATGGTCCACCTAGAATTCTATACCAGACAAAATATATCTTTCAAAATCAAAAGCAAATACAGATGTTTTCAGATGTGAAGCTGAAAGAATAGCAGACCTTCACTACAAGAAATGTTTACTTCAGGCAGAAAAAAAAAAATTACACCAGACAAAAATCTGGATCTACATAAAGGAATGAAAAACAAGAAAAATGGTAATTACATAGTTAAATGTTATTTTTTAAAATTTAGATTTAAATGCTTATTTAAATCTCTTTAAAATACAATTAACTATTAATACTGATTTGAAGAGTTTATAAAATACGTAAATGTAAAATACAAAACAAAGATAGAATAAAGTTCAGGAAATAAAAAAATGCAAGTATAACATTTTACTTTTAATATTAAATGTTAATGGTATAATATCACTTGAAGGTACTCTATAAATTAAAGATCTCTGTAGACTAGAAACTCTAAAACAACTATTAAAATAACAAAATAAACAATTAGCTTCTAAGTCAATAAAAGAGATAAAGTGAAATCATAAAAGAAAACAGCAGAAAAAGGAAAAGAAGGAACAAAGAACAAATGAGACAGGAAAAAAAATAGCAGAATGACAGATTCAAACTAACTATATCAACAACCACATTAAATGTAAATGGCTTAAACACGACAATAAAAAGTAGGCCATATTGCCTATAAGAAACACAATTTAAATGTAAAGACCCCAATGGGTGAAAAGTAGAAGGACAAGAAAATATATACCATGCTAATAACAGTAACCAAAAATGCTGAACTGGCTATATTATTATAAACAAAGTAGATTTTCAAAGCAAAAGATACTATCAAAGATAAAGAGGTCATTTCATAATGACAAAAGTAAAAAAAAAATCAGTAAGAAAAGGTTTATGTACCTAATAAGAGAGTTTTATAATACACGAAGCAAAAACTAATAGAATGCAAGGAGGAAAAATGAAAGCCACGACCATTGCCAGACTACTCAGGAGAAAAGAAAAAAACCATAAAATATATATAACAAAAATGAGAGAGGGGGTACCATTTAAATTCCTACAGATATGATATTAAAAGAAAAATAAGAGAATATTAAGCTTTTCTCCCCAATAACTTTGACACAAAATAGCAAAGTTCACCCAAGATGTAATAATAATGATAAAACATCTAAATAACCCTGTATCTATTAAAGCATTTAAATCTGTAGTTAACACCTTTCCCATAAAGAAAACTCCAGGCCCACATACTTTCAATAGTGAATTTAGATAAAACGAATAAGGAATAATATCAATCCTAAACAAACCCTTCCAGAAAAGGCAAAAAAAAAAGGGGGGGGGTGGGGAGGATAACATCCTAATTCCTATGAGACCAGCATTATCCTATTACCAAAACTGAACAAAGAACATTATCAGAAATGAAAACTGTAGACAAAAATCCCTAATAAACATAACAGAAACTCTTAAGAAATTTTAGCAAATTATACCAACAATCTATAAGAAGAATAATTCATCATGACCAAGTGTTGTCTAACATAAGATCTCAAGGGTTTGTTTTTTAATTTTTTTAAAGATTTTATTTATTTGAGAGAGAGAGAAGGAGAGACAGAGAGAGAGCGCTCATGAGAGGGGGCAGGGTCAGAGGGAGAAGCAGACTCCCTGTCAAAGAGAGAGCCTGATGCGGGACTTAATCCTAGGACTCCAGGATCATGACCTGAGTTGAAGGCAGTCTCTTAGCCAACTGAGCCACCCAGTCACCCTCAAGATTGTTTTAGTTCAAAAGTTCATGTACTTTGTCTTAAGAAAATAAAGGAGAAAAATCATTTGCTAATTTCAACAACTGCAGAAAAATCATCTGACAAAATCTAACATCCATTCAAAATTTAAAAATCTCAGCAAACTAGGAATAGAGGGTACCTGACTTAACATTCTGCTCATTTAAGAAAAGCCTCCAGCTAATATCATGCTTTTTTTAAAAAAAGATTTTATTTATTTATTTGATAGAGACCACAAGTAGGCAGAGAGGCAGGCAGAGAGAGAGGAAGGGAAGCAGGCTCCCTGCTGAGCAGAGAGCCAGATGCAGGACTCGATCCCAGGACGCTGGGATCATGACCTGAGCCGAAAGCAGAGGCTTCAACCCACTGAGCCACCCAGGCGCCCCTAATATCATGCTTAATAAAGACTGGATGCTTTATCCCATGGATTGGAAATGAGGCAAGGATGACTGCTCTAACATCTCAACTCAACATCATTCTCTAACTCCTTACCTGTGCAATAAAGTAAGAAAAATAAAATTCAAACTGACTGAAAAGAAACAAAACTGTCTTTATTCACAGATAACATTATTTTGGGCATGTATTCTGAAGGAAGAAGGGCTAAAAATTGGCAAGTTATCATCCATCTTAGGAAGTTAAAAATAAACCGCGTATTAAACTACAAAAAAACGGGAGAGGAGCAGATTTCAGCGAGATAGGGAAAAATATGCACTTAGAAAGGAAAAACAAAGGCACAGAGGATTCATTAAAATGACTAATAAGATTGGTAAGTGCCTGATGACACTCATCAAGAAAAAGAGGGAAGATACAAGTGATTAACGACATCAGGAACAAAAATGATGGTATCATCACAGATATTAAAAAATTTAAAAGACAGCATCTTTTCAAATGACAACAAATTTAAAAGAACTAGAAAAATCGCTAAATATGTACTACTTAATGAAACTGACATAAGAAGAAACAGAAAATCTGAAGTGTCACATGACAATGAAAGAAATGAAACCTAGACTTTTAAAACTTCCCACAAAGAAAACTCTAGATCTAAATCCAGCAAATTCTACTGCACATACATGGAAGAAAGAATGTCAATCTTAAACACAAATTCTACCTGAAAACAGAAAAAAAGAAAAGATTCCTTAATCGGTTTTTTGAAACCTGCATTTTTTTGAAACCTGCATAACACTTCATAAGAGCATTAGAAGAAAGGAAAATTGGGGCATTTGACTGGTTCAGTTGGTTAAGTGTGTAACTCTTGATCTCAGCTTAGGTCTTGATCTCAGCGTTGTAAGTTCAAGCCCTGTGTTGGGCTCCATGCTAGGCGTGGAGCCTACTTATTTAAAAAAAAAAAAAAAAAAAGGAATAGGAAGAGGAAGAGGAAGAAAATTTTTTCCTGAATAAAAAATATTAAGCCAAATTCAACAATATATAAGATAATACATCAAAACAGAATAAAAGTAAAAATTATATAATCATCTCAATAGATACAGAAAAAGCATGATAAAACCCAAAATACACTGATGATAAACACTTAGCAAAGGAATAATGGAAAGTTAATTTCTTATAAATTACCTGTAAAAAGCATACAGGAGATATAATAATTATGAAAGCTTAAAGGGAAAACATTGGGAATAGAAAAAGTATCCCATATGACTGTCCATATAGTCAAAGTAATCCACAAATAAAGTATTACAAATAATGGGTGAAGAGCATGCCTGCTTGATACAAGGTCAATATATAAAAATCATCTGCATTTCTGTGCCAGAGGCACAGAAAACAAAATATTCAATAATAGTTATAAGAATATTTTAAAAAATCCTTACCTAGGAAAAAATCTAAATAAAAAGTATCAAGACCTCTACACAGAAAACTATAAAAGAATTACAATAGCTAAATGAGACCTAAATAAATACAGGAATATACTGAATGAATGAACCCACAAAGATATTAATTCTCCTCAAACTCATCTACAAATTCAATAAAACTGCAGTTGAAATCACAATAGGCCTTTATAACAAGTGAGAAACTAGCTCTAAACTGACAATTGAGATATTCAAAGAAACAAGAATAGCCATGACATTCTTTAAGAAGAAGATGGGAAGACTCTATCTGTTGAATACCAAGTCCTACTATAAAACTACAGTAATTAAGGCACAAGAATACACAAGCAAGTCAATGGGCTCAAACAGCCCCAGAAACAGATCATATAGAAGAACATTTTATTATTTAAAAAAAAAAAAGAACATTTTATTTATGAAAGGATGGCACTGCAAAGCAGTGGGGAACAAATCAGGACCCCTGCTTCCCATCATACCCCAAATTGAACTGTAGACAGATTATAGATCTAAATAAAAAGGGTAAAACAATAAAGCTTAAAAAGCAGAAGGATATCTTCATGGTATCAGGGTAGGGGTATCAAGGTAACTTCTTAAATAGGACACAAAAATATTAATCATAAGTGAAAAAATTGATATATTAGATTCCATTGAAATTGAGAGATGCTGAATTTCAAAGATAAGAACGAAAGGCAGGTAAATATTTGCAATACATAAAACAAAGGGCTCATATCAAGGACAGTCACAGATCAACCCTTACAAGTCATTAAAAAAAAAAAAAAAAACGACCTAATAGACACACATGAGTTGAACAGGCACTTCACAAAAGAACACATACAGAAATGAGCAATAAACATACCTAAAAAGTATTCAACCTTGATGGGAATTGGGGGATGTAAATTAAACACTTGAGAGACTACTGCACATACACCAAAATGGCTCAAGTGAAAGAGATGGAAATTATTCAGGGTTAGCTACATTCACTGCTGAGCATTAGCTCACCAATGGTGTATGAGACTTCTTGTTGCTCCATATCCTAGCCAACCCAGTATTTTCCATCTTTTTCACTTTAGCCATTTCGGTGGATGTATATTAGTCACTCACTTAGTAAAACGTAGTATTATCTGCTAAAGCTAAAGCTAAACATATGCAGAAATTCCACTTTCAGTTACATACACAACAGAAATACTGATACTGATAAGGTACATTAAGATTCAAATGCAAGAACGTTTGCAGATTTATGAAAAACAATGAAAATAATTCAAATGTCTATTGATAGGAAAATGGATGAAGAAACTGTGGTCCACTCATTCCGCAGACTACTACAGAACAATAAAAATAAACAATGAAATGAGCAAATCTCAAACGCAGTTATCATCGAAAAATCTCATGAAAGAAACCAAAACCAAAAGAATACATACTCCATGAATGACGGAATTCATATAAAACTCAAAGAACAG